>JAEQML010082832.1:0-10681 GCA_016904865.1 Pissodes strobi | reverse complement strand
AGTAAGGTTATGTCACGAAACCTCTACCTAGGTTACACTTTGAATTTGTATTGATTGCCGGAGCCTAAACGCGGTAACAATTTCTTGTTGGTATGAGAGATTGTATATCAAACTCTTTGGAAGTTTTCCAAAACGGCCTTACTTATCATTTAATTCTCGAAAGCTACAGACAGTAGTTATTTTGATAGTCAAAACTTTTTGTGTGGAATTATTTTGAATAAAATTACTTTTTTAAAAGGTTAAACTTCAAAGATAATTTTTAGAATAGATTTCTGCAACATAAGAGGCCTAAATACAAACATAAATTCGGTACACCAACATCTACAACCACATAGACCACACATATTAGCCTTTACAGAAACACAAGTATGTTCTACTACAACAACAATGAACTACCTCTATCCTGGTGACGACTTACATACCCGATTTAGATATAAGTTCGGAATATGCCTTTTTGTCCGAAGCGACCTTTCATGTCACCGCGAGGAAACACTCAAACCGAACAACCTTGATGTTATGTGGCTCAAGTTCACCGCCAAGGGATTAACCAAGTTTATATGTTGTCTCTATCGCCCTCTGAGCGATAGAGCCTACCAAAGCTTTTTCTCAACACTAGCTACCACTTTTGACTCAATACAGGTCGATCACCCCAGTTCAGAAATAATCTTTCTGGGAGACTTCAATGCCCACAACACCAACTGGCTCAAACATCACAACAAGACCGACAACGAAGGTAGAGAAGCTGAAGCATTTGCCATCAGCTGCGGGCTTACTCAACTTGTAGACGAACCAACTCGAATCTCAGAGAGGGGCGAATTCGCCGCCCTCCTGGATCTTTTTCTGACCACCAATCCTGACCAGTACAAGGTTACAGTTGGTCCGCCATTAGGTACCTCCGACCACAAACTTATTACAACGGTTTGTGAATTGCCACTCATACAGAAGGATCCACCATTGCCTCGCAAAATCTGGCATTACAATTCTGCAAACTGGGACGATCTAAGGCAGTTCTACCTAGATTTTCCTTGGCTTGACGTCTGCTTTGCCACTGACGACCCGTGAGACTGCTGCGAAGAGATCATGCAAGTAATCTCCTCAGGAATGGAAGCATACATCCCAAATTCCATCAAGTTACCATCAAAAGGAAAGCCATGGTTCGACAAAAGATGCGAAAGAGCTGTAGGTAGGAAACAGCAAGCCTATAAGTACTGGCAGCAAAATCAGACCGCTGAAAATCGCAATTATTTTATCGAAGCGAGAAACGAGTGCAAGCGTGTGATCGACGAACCTAAGGACAACACAATCAAAGGATCAGGCTTAAACTTTTGCAATGCCCCAGTGGTTCCAGGAATTTCTGGTCGGTAGCAAAGGCAGTAAGTAACAACTTTACAAAAACGTCTCTCCCACCTGTGACGGACGAACGTGGCATCACGGAGACTACAGCCAAGGAAAAAGCAAACATGCTCGCCAAAATGTTTTCATTGCACTCTACCTTAGACGTGCCCCAAGGCAAGACTCTCCCCACTATACCGAACATCAACACGACCATGGCAGAAGTCAAGTTTTCTCATCGTGATATTCGCAAAATCCTTAAAGAACTAGATACACAAAAGGCATCAGGACCGGACGGAATACCTGCCATCGTGCTAAAGAACTGCGCCAACGAACTAACACCCGTTTTTTCCAGGCTTTTTTCTCTTTCTTACAGAAAAGGGATTTACCCATCCTCTTGGAAAGTCGCTCGAGTGCAACCTGTTCCAAAAAAAGGCAAGAAAACCACGCCCTCAAACTATCGCCCAATTGCCTTGCTTCCAATAATCTCCAAAGTCATGGAACGTGTAGTCAACCAGCAACTACTCAAGTACCTCGAGAGCAACAGAATAATCAGCGATAATCAATACGGCTTTCGCAAAGAGAGATCGACAGGAGATATATTGGCCTATGTCACTCATATATGGAGTAGGGCAATTGAGAACTACGGAGAGTCTCGAGCGATTGCGTTGGATATTTCAAAGGCATTCGACAGAGTTTGGCATGACGGACTGCTCAACAAACTGCCGTCCTTGGAACTGCCCGCCTCTCTCTGCAGCTGGCTGGCCAGTTTCCTTAAGAACCGATCCCTACATGTTGCAGTCGATGGACACATCTCGGACACATTCACCATCAACGCGGGCGTGCCTCAGGGCGCAATACTTTCACCAACTCTGTTCCTCATCTATATTAATGACCTGCTGATCGAAACGAATAATCCTGTTTACAGTTTTGCAGATGACAGTACCCTTGTCTCCCACTTTAGATCAGAAAAACCCTTACCAGCGACTGAGACTCATCACCGCAGACAGGAGCAGATTACAGCAATTAATCAAGACCTGGCGAAAGTTCAAACTTGGGGCGACCGAAATTTGGTCCAGTTCAATGCAGCAAAGACCCAAGCAGCAACGTTTACTAAGAGGGCCAATACAGCGGGCCCTGACATCATTATGGCAGGATCGACCATTCCTTCATCCTCGTCAATCGGGCTGCTGGGTGTCTCGGTCAACAGCAATATGTCATGGCATGACCATGTTGCTAACATCGCAAAATCAGCCTCCCAGAAGCTTGGTGCGCTATTTCGCAACAAAAAACTCTATACACCGCAGCAGTTGCTCTTGCTGTACAAAGCGCAAATAAGACCGTGCTTAGAATATTGCTCACATATCTGGGGTGCCGCACCAAAGCATACCCTAAAGCTGCTGGATTCCATTCAGAAGAGGGCTGTGCGTCTCGTCGGCGATCCGGAGTTGACCCGGAATCTGGATAGTCTGGAACATCGCAGACATGTGGCCGAGATGTCTCTGTTTTACAGATACTTTCACGGCAGATGTTCCCAGGATTTGGCCCGCATAATCCCGCCCCTGGCAACTCCTGTCAGACAGTCCCGACAGACGGCAGGAGCGCACCAGTTCGTCGTACAACTAGAAACACCTAGAACATCGCTTTACCAGAACTCCTTTGTCTGGCGCACTGCATCACTGTGGAACTCACTTCCAGGACATCTGTTTCCCATTATATACAACCTACAAATATTCAAGAACAGTGTCAATCAACATCTTCGCACACACACCGCTCGTTGAGCACCATAGGATCTCCCTTTAGTGTGTGTGCCACTGCCATAAAAAAAGATACCAAGATCTATAAACAATCCAACCCATACATCAAAAGAAAGAAAATGCGTATTTTAGTAATCGGGTAGTGTGTACATTTTTGACCAATATACATTGTTATTGTTTTACCAAAGTGTCTTCTTTATTACCTTTTCACACCTGACGTAGATTGATCCCTAAGCCGGGCTACATAACCTGCACGCCTACCAAGACCTATATTTGATACAATATAAGATATATCGACGGACGCTCAACTTGACATTATTTTCTGTAATTATGACTCTAGTAGGTATACAGCACATAACTTGGTCATAAGTCCCTTATGCATTACACGAACATGGAGACTGTAAAACGAAATGCACCGAAATAGATATACGAACGTGTTTGTTTAGCGAAAAACTATTTAGCCTCGGCCCCATGTACAAAGGTAGATAACGTTGCAGTCCCACTTACATACCTAATTAGATCGCCACTCTATCTCCGGATAGCTCTCACGGGATAGCTTATCTGGAGCTCCATCAGGAAAGTCACTTTATGGCGCCATAAAACTCGCGCTATAAACTACCTTACGTAAAAACACAAATTGGCCCGGTTATACGTTGCTTTTTAAGTGTCCAGGTTAACGGCTATGCATATTTTATTCTCTCGCATTAATATTAAAATTCAGCTTTTATTTGGCGCAGATACAGGGAGTAATGTGCGTTTTTTTATTATCGTTCTGAGCGAATAAATTAACGTTTTTTTCTTCTTGCGGTCGTATCTTCCAAAAGCTAGTCAAACGTGGAAGCCGATTCGGGACCTTCTGCTGTTTTTTTCGCTTCAATGCTAGTTCCCAAAAATACGTTATTTTATAAATATCATATAATTACTCAACGTAAGTAAAAAGTACGTCACGTTACATCTGTCGGACCTCTGAAAAATCTCAAGTCCCAGGCAAACTTTTTTTTTGTCGTCAGCTCCAAGCTGCTTGTTTGTCTCGTGATTAATTGTTTCGACATGATTTCTTAGAGGCTCCTGCCGGATTAGAGTTCGGGGGCGATTTTTTTTTATATTCGGCAGCTTAGCCGATCAATCTGTTATCGTCCAATAAATCTGTCGGCCTGTTT
Organism: Pissodes strobi; assembly: GCA_016904865.1. NCBI lineage: Eukaryota > Metazoa > Arthropoda > Insecta > Coleoptera > Curculionidae > Pissodes > Pissodes strobi. The sequence goes on along the minus strand of JAEQML010082832.1, from coordinate 6,432 downwards.
GAGCCCTTGCGTTTTCGTTAAGCCGATATTTTCGGACGTGTTAAGCCCGAGACGTTGAAATGTCGGTTGCGTGCGACCTATCAAATCAAAGGTAGATCTAGTTTGTTGAGAATTCTCGAGTAAACCATTTGGTAGAGCATTAACCTTTAGTTTTGGTACTGTGGGCGAATGCACCCACGTAATGTGTAGTTTATGTATATGTATGTATTATTTATCAAGCTTTTATTTAAGCATTTCGAATTTACTTTTTTATGGAATAGTTGACCATATTTTGTTATCCCAGAGTTTTCTACCTGGTGTCCCCATTAACGAGCTGTGGGTTTTTGCTACAATATCGAGCCCAATTTTCTTTGGTCCTTTTTATTTTTATTAAGGTTTCCTGGGATTCTTTACAGTTCAGGCCAACTGTTGTATTTCAGGAACTGCGCTCGATGGTCATTTTTTTGCTGAGAGGGTACACACCGGCGAGTGCGTCGCCAAGCAGGCCTATTTTCGGTCTTAACGTAAAAATTAAATTTAGTATTCTTCGGTCCGCGTTTAGTTACACAACCCTAGGTAGAGAGCTCTGCTTATTTAATATTTATGCTGATATCGTATATTACGTTTACTTTTGTAATTTAGATTTTCAATAATAAATCTTTAACTCTCTCCTGATGTTTGGTCCTGCCAAAACTGATTTCAAATTCACGAGTAAATTAAAATAAGCGTATAATCTATCTCTAACGCTAAAGTACAATCTCATTTATTTTCACATGCTTGAATAGTTAATTTCAAGACAAGCTTAACGTCGATAATTAAACAATTCTTCAACAAATTAACCGTTATTGGGTTTCTCTACCGGTTGAGGGGTTGCAGGTTCGATCTTTATAAGGTTCCAGGGCTTTTAGTGGATAAACATAATTATTTTCACGTCAGCGCCTGCACCATATATCACGGCTAATTTGCGCGAAGCTTATACTACTTATGCGATGACTTGCGTGGACAGCGCCGCGCAGAGCTTTCGGCTCGGACGGCTCGAGCGGCAGAATCAAACAAATGCAAGAAATGCACGTGTCAGACGTAGACGGCTTCTCGCGATGATAGCGGTAAACCCGACTCTCGGGCGGCACTAGCGGTCAAGCCACACCCATCCACCTTAAGTATTGAAGATCGAAGGTTCAAGCAACCCACCATGACACGAACACCATCTGCCAGGCTTCTTGTAAACAAGCAGTCCGCAAATCAACGCAAACTACCAGGGAACAATCCGCCAGCCAAACGACAGCCACCAAGGAATCTGCAAACAAAAATGGTACAGTGACTTTATACAAGACAGTGGCGACAAGCAGCAATTTAGCTCCGCCCATCCGCCATTAGAAGGCAAAATCTTGGCGGGTTTGTATTATTAGCATAGGATATTCGGATATTTAATTAGTATCCAGACACCTGCCTATAAAATATAATATTAAAATATAAAATAGTGACTAAAACGAAATTTTAATTTAGTCTGTGTTATAGGAAATCCGGGTAGTTGCCATAAGAAATCACCATTATAAAATAAAAGATGTATGTTTAGGACAGTTTGCAAATTTAATAATAATTTTTGCTAAACTATATGTTACACTATGTAATAAAGTTTTTAAAAATTTAGACTGGTATTTTAAAAAATAGAAACAGCAATTAATTATAACCATTTATTTTTTTTATGCTGTAGGTTATATGGTCATTAAGTAAATAAGTTTTATGAAGGAAGATGCTTCTTAAGCCTTTAATTTATTAATTATCAATAGATGACTAAAATGTTACTAGTGTTTATATTAGGGCTCCGAATTATATTTGAATATTTGATTATTCTAAATTCGAATTTTTGTTAGTTAAAAAAATCGAATATTTGACTGTTCGACTATTCATGTTTTCTGTGAAACTGTTATCATAGAAGGTTTTTTTGTTGCTAATTTAAATTGACATTTTTTAAAATTTGCTGTTTTAAAAAACTCATTTTCAAAATTATTTTAATTATGAAAGTCATGTTTTCGTAGTTTTTGAGCACTCTTTATAAAAAAATTGAAATTTTGATTCATAGACTGCGTTTTACTGTTTTTGCGAGAAGCTAGGAACTTTTATCAATAATAACGTGCTTTGTTGTAAAATATAATATTTCGATTATGGCTCGGAATTGTATTCGAATAATTCAAATATTTGAATATTCGACTATTCTAAATTCGAATTTTTTGTTAGTTAAAAAAATCGACAATTTGAATACATATTCTACTATTTGAATATTGAACTATTCAAATAGATATTCGATTATTTGAATAAAATACCAGACGACTATTCGAATACTTATATTTTACAAATTCCGAGCCCTATTTTATATACTAAAGTTACACAGATTATTTTAATTTAATTTGATCACTATTCCATAGAAAATAAACAAACTGACTAGGTATAATAAACTCACTGAAATAAAACTAAACAATTTAAAAGTTCTGGATTCGTAATTGCAGCTAATATAATGAACAAACCTTAATAACCGCAGGTTTTAGACCAATAATTATTCAAATTAAACAATTTATCATTTATTACACTTATCATAACACATTATAAAGTAATAAATTATTTCCTTTAAACATCTTGATGTTTACAAACATCAAAAAGTTTTTATTTTGTATAGAGGTGTTTTTGATGCTACACTACGTAAACAAATATCACAAGTTTTTGATGTTCGTTTAATAATTTGCATTAAATATTCCGCAATGTTAAGTAGTTAATTCATGTTACTGTAATTAAGCTTAAGCCCAGAAAAATTAATGTTTATCTTCCATCACTCTTTAACACACAGACACAGACATTAAAGTTTTATGTTGTTATGAAACTCCTTATATGTTTTTAACCACACTATATTTACAACAAACTAAAGTTACACCAATAATTATGTTCTTATAAGGCAAAAAGAGACAACCAAGTTACGAAAGAACCCGTTAACAAGAGGTAAACAAAGGAAATTTTGCCTCGTCCGCCATGAGGAGGTAAAACTAGCCCGGCCAATAAAAATCGATACATCGATTGTCGCCACTGTCTTGTATAAAGTCACTGTAAAAAATGGCATATCCGGTCGCCATCTATCATCCACAAAGCCAAACAGAGAGAAACAGCTCAATAGTAACGTATAATTTTCTTTTATTAAGTTAATTTACATCAAGTTTAGTATAATAATCGGAATGTAATTTGAATATCTTGGTTAAAATTAGATCATCAGAGTAAAACCAGATCGTATTGCAAGCTAATAATATGAACAAATAATAAGATTCGTAAAGGCATATGATATGGATAGTTGCAAAAATATTTCTTTTCTATAAACAAAACCAGCATGTTAAAGTAGGTCAGCGAGTAAAATAAATTGAGCAATTTGCTATAAAAAATCAGCAAGTTTTTTTATAAGTCAAGAAGTATAACTAAGTCAAAAAAACTGTAAACATTTACATAGACAGGATCGTCTTTATACATAAAAAAGTTGGACAAAATTTGCATATTATGGATATAAAAATATGAATTAAGGAACTATGGTTATATAATATAAAGAGAGGACCGTCTTTTGAATATTATATATTAACTAGTGTATATAATTCTAGAAAGACCTAAGTTCTATAAACTATTTTTTATGTTGTTTCTCGTAAATCTAGAATTAGAATTATAAATAATTATTACTAAGACAATTTGTAAAATTATGATAAGGAAGTTATAATTCAAAGATCAACTTTCATGGGGTGAACGCCTCACATGGAGGTTGAATTATTCAAAGCAAACAAAATATAATTGCGATACAAATATCAGTATTGTATAAAAATAATGGATAAATTGTGTCTACATGTTGATTGACTAATCGGCGTCTATTAGCCAATCAACGATATAAATAAGCATTGCTAAATATAGTAGAGGTAGGATGAGTTAACGCTTCAATATTGATAGGTGAAATTATAGGAGACAGGACCGTCTGGTGAATATAATAGATAATTATTGTGGAGTTCTACATACTATTTGGCATTTTTATTTTGAAAATCTGGAATTACAGTTGTAATATTTTAAAGACAATTTATAAAAATATGTTACTTTTTGTTGCCTCATGTAACCTGTGGATGTCTGTACTAGCCTCTCCAGCAGACTCTCATGCGTGATACCTTCAAAAAAGGTTTTAAGGCATGTCAAATATTGCTAGAACATAGACTGCACTGGAGGATAGAGGGAGTTACAAAGGATCAGCCTGGATCCAGAAAATAACCAAACCACTGTTGATATTTTGTATTGTATATAAATACGCTACCGAGCCTTCAGCTCTGCAGGCTTTTGTCTCACCTAAAACCGGCTTCTGGGCTGTCCACATGGGCGCTTTAAGGTTCTATCCGCTCCTAGGTTGTTTAAATGGGCGCCTGAGGTTCTAATCCTTTTCTCCTGACCCAAACCTAGGCTTGAGTCGATCACATGGTCGCGAAGTCGGGGGTTTCATAACCGCAAGAGTAAAAGCCAAATCTATGATAAATTTGTCAAAGTTCCAGGAAAGATAAGTCTCTTGACCCTACTGTCAAGTAGTTAAAAGTGTAGTGGCATATTCGTGTGATCTTACGAGCAAACCAACCTTAAATAAAACACAACTCAAACTCTTAAGGAAAACTATATTTATAAAGCAGTGACCAAAGACCTATAATCAATTCAAAAAATGTACCTCAAATCGAGATAGCATGCGCGCCTTAATAATAGGATATAATATAATCTTATTACGTTTCTGGCCAATAGATATTGTTAATATTTTATCATTAAGTATTTGACCAATAGACGTTGTTATTGTTATTAACTGAAGTGCTTTCTTTATCATCTCTTCTCACCTGACGTAGATCGATCCCGATTCTGAGCCATATTCCTGCACGCCAAACAAAGCCTGGCGTCAGGGGTTAAAAAACTATTCGTGACACTATAAAGGCACTGTCCTGCGGGTATTTAAATCGTTACTTTGACTGGAACAGTATAAAAGGAGGGTCTACTGATCACGTGTGCACCCTGGGTCTTTAGATCTAAGTGCTAGGTTTGCTGTCGGAGCAGACATCGTGCACCCTATGTGTATATACGGGCTCGGTTTGCTACCGGAGCAGACACATAATAGTGCCGCGCCGCCACAAACGCTCGCACATTAACAGATGACGAGCACCACGCCTCAAATATGAAGTGGCCCATGTGACTGACCAGATGACGGTTGCCGAATGTTATATTTCTATTAAGTGTTTGCAGAGCGAAATGAGCAGAGGTTGGAACCTTAATACACTTGATGGGAGGCCAAGTATTTATAACATTTACACTTATTTATTTGAACCATTATAAAAGCATTAGATATACAGACATTCAACACTGATCGCTCTAAAACCCCTATTTATTTTAAACCACGGCCAAACAGTTTGTTGATAAAAGTTTACCTCAACTTCCGCTGGCACTTGTCGAGAGATTAATGCGGAAACTTTCCCGCAGTGTATATTCATCTCCTGGCTATCTCCCGCTGAAATATTCCGAATGCAAAACTCGAATTCAAGTTATTTTATATGTATGACATATTTCCACGGCTTAGTTTCTTGTGTGACTGCAGAAACCGCAAAACGACTAATGTAATTTGCAGCTAATAGGTGAATTGTTTTACGAAAAACCAGTATGTATATACGTGCTCGGTTGTAAATTGATTTATGAGCGGGACAAAGCTAATTGGATTTCGAGATGCGGACTATTTAACTATTTTTAAAGGCTTGCCAAAGGGTGGAAATAAAACGTATGTTCGCATTGTCTATGACGTTACCTAAAACATAATTTTACCCTTTAGAGCAGCAGCTCTCTTGGGTAGATTTTACAATCAGTTTATATCGCATCTCTTAGTTAATGGTCACATTGGACCCTCAACTGCCTATACCTAAACCAACCCTTAGGAAACATTGCTTTTCTCGTTCATATGGGTTATTCGACTATGACAAAACACGTATTAGACCCGATCCCTGTGCATGTCTAGATAATACAAGTTTCTTGAGATTTAAAGCTCTCTGTTTAGGATCAATCGATTGGGTAAGTTTCCACTTGCATGACCTGCAACGACGTCGAGTCATCCATTTTCGAACGTTGATTGATGACGATATATATCAAAAGGTGAAAAACTGAAGTACATAATTTTTCGATGTTATGGAGTGCAGTTGAATATGTGGTAGAAATAGATAAAGCATCAAAAACTTTAGAAGAAATTATTGAAAAAAATACTAAGAAATGAATATGTGACTTTGCCGTAATATCTATAATCCTGTCAAAAAAGTGTAGCGATATCCTTAAATATCTCGACAACTGTTAGTAGCTTTCGAGACATCATCAGATATATACAAAGCCGTACAAGACTGGCCCTATTTTGGCCGGCCAAGGTTCCCAAGATGTCCC
>JAEQML010082828.1:0-10682 GCA_016904865.1 Pissodes strobi | reverse complement strand
AATATACTTTTTATTGACCGTTTTTGATCACCCTGTATCAATTTATTATAAAAATATCAACACAGTCTACTAAAGTAGGTCCTGTTCTACAAGGAAATTAACCCCAATTAATTAATAAAGGCTTTGGTTAGCAAAGACTGCCAATGATGTTTTGGCCTGCAAACGTCATTTTTGACATAAAATTTGAAATTTGTCAAAAACGGTTAGACTTAGGTATAGGATATTATACATGAAATATATCTAGAATTTTATGTAGAATCTAAATGTGCAATAATATACGGGGCATTCCATTTAAAAAAAGTAATAAAACAAACACCAGGTTTTTACGAAGCACCCTGTATAATTGAAAATATTTTTACACTATGGACCATGATATATCCTACAACTTTTGTATTTAACTTTTTTTTGTATCTCTGTAAATAAGGGAGATACGGGACTTTGTCACACTAATGGGCCACCCTGTATGTATTCCCTTACATTCTCTATTATTTGATCTTCGATTTTAATCTGAATTTGTCCTTGACTCATTATTTCTGTTTTATTGTGAGTTCCACCCTAGATGATGCATGGTGGAGCTCTTATAACATACATTGGAGGTGTTCTGGTGAATCACTGATTATGACAATACCGTCGGCAAATCTCAAGTGGTTTAGTAGTATTCCGTCTATGTTAATTCCCTTGTCCTGCCAGCCCAAGCCTTTAAATACATCCTCTAGTGTCAACGTGAACAATTTTGGAGAGATTGTATCTCCCTGGCGTACGCCTCTTTTATAGGTATCCTCGGGGTTTTTATATCCCCATCTATTTTGTAAGCGTTTTCATATATATGCTTGATTAGAGTAGAGTATCTTGAGTGAATCCTAGCATTGTCCAGGGCTTTGAGAACCGCCTATGATTCGATCGAGTCGAACGCCTTCTGGTAATCAACGAACGCGAAATGTAAATGTATATTATATTCAGTAGTTTTTTCAATAAGCGTGTGTACTGTATGTAGATGGTCTACCAAAGTTCCTGCGAAATCCGGCTTGCTCTGTAGGTTGGTATGCGTCCATTTTTTGCGTCAGTCTGTTAGTTACTATTTTTGTAAGAAGTTATACAAATGGGACAGTAAGCTAATTGGCCGATAGTTTTCGATGTTATTTCTATCGCCTTTTTTGTACAGTAAGATGACTTCTGCATTTTCCCATTCCTCGGGTATTTTTCCATTTATTAAGCACTTGTTCAACAAAATTCTTACGCTCTCTTTTAGTTGTTCTCCCCCTATTTTTAACATCTCGGCGGTTATACGATATTCGTCAGGGCTTTTATTATTTTTCATTTGACTGAGCGCTTTCATTAACTCGGCGTTATTTATTTCGGGTATCTCTTCCGAGCCGATATTTCTTACTTCCTTTCATTCGTACAAAGGATCTTGAGTTTTTGGACTATATAACTCTATGTAAAAGTCCTGGACAACCGTCATGATTTCCTCTCCGGTACTAACTATTTGGCTTTGCTTGTTTTTAAGCCCGAAAATTGTTGTCCGTCCCCTAGTTAATTAAGATCTGAGAACCTTCATCGATTTGTTAGCCTCTATTGTGTCTTTAATAACTTTTGTATTATGTTTTCTTACGTCCTTCCCTATTTTTTGTTAATTTCCCTATTTATTTCTCCATATTCTTCACAGTCTCGGTCCATATTTCTTCGTTCTTCTATGAGGTTCTTGGTGTACCCGCTGATCTTACTACCTTTCTCTATGTTTTTAAAACATATCTCTTTTCTTGCTGCTCGTATACTTATCATTTATATGTTGTGTTAATTAATTAATTTCCATTTCTTCCTGGCCATCCTTACTTTTAAGTTTATTCTTAGTTACGTTTTCGAACTTTTTCCTTGTTTCTTTCTAGTACTTCATTTGTTGGAATAGGCTTTTTTCTTATCAATTTATTCCTCTCCCATCTGGTGTTAATGATAATCGCTGCTATGATCAAGCGGTGATCACTGTTGGTGTCAAACTGGTTAAGAACAGTGATATCTTCCCAAATGTTTTTTTCGTTAATTATAATATAGTCGATTTCATTTTTTGCGATTCCGTTCGGGCTTTTCCAAGGCTTCAGGAGTTCATACAATACAATACAATACAATACAAGTTCTCACTCCGGCAGTAATTAATTAGCACATCTCTTCTAGAGTTTCTCTGACCCAGACCAAAACGACCTATATTTGGGATAATGTTGTTAATATTATAAATTTAGCTTTTTCTTTCGTCTTTGCTGTAGTTATATCTTCATATATCTGCTCTACGTCTGAGTCTTCTGAGGCGCTTGTGGCGGCATATACTTGTATTAACTGTATACTGTACCTTTTGTTAATTTCAATTACTATGTAGATAAATCTATCAGGCATTGCTTGCCTCTTTGTTACTTTGTGTTTTAAGCGTTTATTAACAAGTATTGCCACTCCTCCTTCGTAGTCCTTTCTTTCGCAGTTTTTTTGAAACAATAAATGTCCCGACCTCAATGAAGTAGTCATTTCTCCTTTAAGTCTCGTTTCACTGAGACCTAAGACGTCCCATTTAATGTGTTTTAGTTCCTCCTCTAATCTTTCCAGGTGTTCATCTTGTCTTAGTGTTCTTTTATTGTAAGTAACGAAGTACATTCTTCTGCTTCCGGAGGTTTTTTTGTTGTCTTGCCGGGGTTTCTGGTTAGTCGAGTTTCTGCCTCCCCCAGAATCCATGAGGCTGACTGACGGATCAGTGTGGGATTCAAAACGCAGTGGCGAGTACTATAACTCATTTTATTCTATTTTCCTAACATGGGCTTTTATTTTACTGGTACACCAATTTGTTTTTACCTAAATTATGAAACGTTCCGTTACACCATTCAAGTCGCGAAGAGAATGTAGAATCTAATAGATAAAGTCAAAGTTAAATACGAATAGTACACGCATATACAAATAAAATGAAGTAAAATTAAAACTGTAAATAATATAATACTAAATAATAATACAAATTGAAATTAGAAAATTTGAGAGATTAAAACATTAACAAGAGAAATCAATAATAACAAGGGTAATGTTAATGATAGTGTATAATTTAAATCCCTAACGATAACGATCAAATATTAAAATAGCTCTTTCGTCAGAATTTAATACATACTGAAGCCTCTTTGATGTGTGTGGGCCAAAGCGTATTTCTGTATGGCTTATCTTGTTTCTAGCAGTTTTTTGTGAGGTCAATGATCAATGAACATTTATCCTTTTTTGTGAAGTTGGAATCACCCAAATAAAATAAACAATATTCAACCATTAAATAAATTTGTGTTTATCGCTTAAAGTTTGGTGTTTACCTCATAAATGTACTGATTATTGTACAATTGGAATAAAATTTATGAAAACACTTATAAATTAAAACATGTTTGGTAGGTTCAAGTGTTGTGCTAACAAGGATTTTAAAAACTTTGTCTGCATAGTTTGCCATGGGATATTTCACCCGTCGTGCTTGGAAAGAATGTCTAATGTAATAACTATTACAGGCTATCGCATTCATTGCTCCACGGAATGTCAGAGTGCAGCAGAAAATGAAGATTATAGCATAAAGACCTGCACATTAATCGGCTAAAAAGAGCATCTCGGGATTATCAATCAGACGTTGAAATCGCTGAAAAATGCTATGAGGAAAAACTTAATAGCTATGAGGAAACAAATAGCACTTTGAATAGAGTGATTGCAGACCTGAAGGCCAAAAATTGCTGTCTTAATGGACAGTTATCAGAGTCATATGCAAGCTTGGAGAAGTTTAGAAGAGAGATGGACGAATATGAATTAATGTGTAAAAATCTAAAAATATCTATAGAGACTTTGGAAGAGCGTAATAGATTGTATAGCAATGAAATTTTATCCCTTAAAGAAAAGTATTGCTTGAGTTTGCAGATTGGTAAGTCCTCTGCTAAACCTCATTTTCAGATTTTGGATACTGAGAATATCCGACCAACGTCATTCTGCTCTCAGTTGCTTACTGCAAGGCGAATTTTAATCTAAATGATTTAATTTGGAAATATAATGTAAAACTGTTTCAATTTGTTTCCCATCGGGGAATTATACATTTTTTAGATTTTAACTCAAAAAGAGGAAACAAATATCATCTGAGGGAAATTGGTATTAAAATTTCAAAAATTGTAACTTCAAAAATTTCAGTCGTAAAAAATCTGATATTTATTAATACAAACGATAGCTTAAAGGAGGGTAATGATATAAAGGAGTTAATAGGAAGTAAGGTAATATTGACTAGCCCTATGGCGCTTGACCATGTTCCCCACTATTTCTGACAACGCAACTGGTCCTCATAATCAGGTTGATCATACTAAGCAAGTTGATCCAAGTAATCTTTCCTGAAAAGATTCTTTTTTTAGGTTAGACAGCGACTTTTTGGTTTTCCTTCTTAATATTCAATCATTGCGTAACAAGGTTGACGAATTGTATGTTCTCTTGGAGAGTTTGGACTTCCCCAAGTTGGTTTGCTTAACGGAGCATTGGCTAAGAATGCATGAGATCGTGGTGATTGATAATTATAGAGTGTTGTCAAGATTCTGTAGATCCGGTTCTGTTCACGGAGGAACCATTATTCTAGTGAACGAAAAAATAAACTCACATGATTTTGTTAATGTTCAAAGGTTTGATAATCTAATTATTGAAAATGAGTTTGAATTTTCTATTATATATTGTCAGAGGTTTGATTTGTATATAGTTTGTGTGTACCGTCCACCTTCAGCTAACCGGTCAAATTTTATTGAAAGCTTGGAGGCATTGATTAGTCAGTTTCCACCCTTTTGTTCTTTGGTTCTCTCAGGAGATTTTAATATTGATTATAATTGCGACTCTAGTGTCCCAATAAAAAACTGATTATCGTGTTTTAACTTAAAAATGCATGTGTTGGAACCCACTAGAATTACTAAGCACTCAGCGACTACTATTGACTACTTTTGCTCAAACCTAGCAGATGTAAACTGTTGTGTGAAAAATTCGGCCCTCTCTGATCACGAGGCTATAATAGCTGGTTTTAAACTTAATTTTAAAAAATCTAAACCCATTCAAAAGTATGGTCGAATATACAGTAAAAAACATTTTCGCAACTTTCGTAATAACTGCAGAAAAACAAACTGGACTGTAACTGGTAATAGTCCACTTGAATGTTTCTATCACAAATTAACTGGAAATTTTAATGATTCATTTCCTGTTGTTAAAATAAAAAATAAGGCGAAGAAGCATTGGTTAACTAAAGCTATAAAGGTGTCTGCTAAGAATATGCGAGCTCTGCATTACATCAGGAAGTTCTTTTCTGATAATGCGTTCTTGATGTCTTATTTTAATCAATACAGAACTATTTATAAAAGGGTGATAGGGTTGGCCAAGAGAACTTACTATAATCAGAGGCTGGAAAGCTCTAAAAATGTTTCTAAGGAGACCTGGTCTATTGTTAATGAGTTGAGATGAGATGTAAGAGCCAGTGTTCATTTCAATTCTACTCTCTCTCCCAATGAGCTAAATGTATTTTATTGTTCCGTTGGCAGCAATCTATCAGCTAAAATAAATCCACCAACTAATCCTTTAAATTATCTTTCTGGGAGGTCTGTCTCCGAAACATTTTTTCTGCACCCGACTGATGTACAAGAATTAAAATCAGTATGTTCTGCCATAAAAAACAAAAATGCATCAGGATGGGACGATATGTCAGTTAAGATTTTTTGTGAGCTATCTGACACTGCTCTTTTATCCTTGGCTGACGCAATTAATCACTCCTTTGTAGGAGGATGCTTTCCGGGTTTTCTGAAGAAGGCAATTGTAAACCCGTTGCATAAGGGGGGGGATGATGACACTCCTTCCAATTTTAGACCAATATCTCTGTTACCTACCTTATCCAAAATAATTGAAAAACTGGTTAAGGTTAGAGTCATGTCCTTTCTGTTGAGGTATAATGTGCTTAATGTTGATCAGTTCGGTTTTCAGAACAAGAAGTGCACAAACGATGCCATTTTTGCATTCTTGGAGCGCTTGTATATCAGTTTGAATGACGGTGCCGTCGCTAGCGCGGTGTTCTGTGACCTGACGAGGGCATTTGATTGCGTCAGTCAGGGTATACTGTTACGGAAACTCGAGTTGTATGGTTTCAGGGATGTATGCTTGAGGTGGTTTGAGTCCTATCTTTCAGCAAGGACTCAGGTGGTTTCTTTTGGAGGCCGGAAGTCTGGTGTTGGTGGTGTGGAGTGTGGAGTGCCCCAGGGGGTCGGTCCTTGGACCAATTTTGTTCCTTTTATATATTAATGACTTACCTTCCCTGGATATTAGGGGCAAATTTACGCTCTTCGCTGACGACACCACAATTCTTTGGCACGGGACTGATTCAGTATTTCTGAACCAGCTGATTACTGCAGATCTAATAAGGATTAAGGACTGGTTCGATAGTAACTTGTTGACCTTCAATATTAAAAAAACTAATCTTTTGACATTTAAATGCACCTTAGATGACATCCAGCTGGGGACATTGAATATTGACAACCTAGATGATGTTAGGTTCCTTGGCATTCATGTTGATAGGGCACTGACTTTTGCAACACACATTGAAAAGCTTACTGCAAAATTGTCCTCTGGTTGTTATGCCTTAAGATCAGTGGCCAGGGAACTGGACTCATCTGCTACTAAAATGGTCTATTCTGCTCTCATTGAATCTCATCTGAGGTATGGGATTCCCTTTTGGGGCAGCTGCAGTGAGTATTTGTTTAATTCGGTGTTTGTCTTGCAGAAGAGAGCTATGCGTTTTATGTTTGGAATGAAGGGAAGAGATTCTTGCAGGCCCTTTTTTATGAGAGAGGGTATAATGACTCTTCCATGTCTATATATAGCAAAGAGTGTATACCTTGTCTTTAAGAAGTATAAACACACTATTACCGAGGGTCCATATAATACTCGACAAATCCACAACATCCCTCTACCGATACCAACAACGAGCCAGATAAGAAAATCATTTATTTATAATGCCAAGAGAATGTTCAATCGCCTTCCGGTGAATATAAGATGTATTCAGAACATGTCTAAATTTAGGAGGGAGACTAGGAGACTGCTGGTACGGAAGGCCTATTATACTGTTACTGAGTATTTTGAGGATCGGTTGTGAAACTATTGACTTAGTTCAGGTTTTTACATCTAAATTCTAAATGTTTTAAAATTGTTTTACTGACTATGTGTATTGTGATAGAATTTGTTTGGGCGATTCATTTTTTTTTGTTTCCACTGATTCTGCTCTTGTCTTAGTATTAAGTATTTTATTTTTAAATAGTTATGGTTCAGCTTTGTCAATGAATACCACATGCATTTTGGACATTAAAGCATGTTTTGATTTGATTTGATTTGAAGCAAATAAGTGTGTAATAAATTTGTTATAAATTAAAAAATGGTAGAGAGGTGAGCATGAAAAAATATTTCCAGAAGGGCTATGTACTTTTTCGACGTAATATCTAGTTACATATGAAGAACACAATAGCTTGCTTGTCCCTAATCTTGGTGCGATTAACATCTCATCACTATGCGCCGTCGCCGTCGTGATACGTTTCTAAGACGCGAGCCAAACACAATACAAGTAGGTGTATCGTGGAGCCAAGCAGTTTTCATCATCTCCAGTTTTCCCGTTTTAGTACATTTGCACTATTTCTAATACATTTTCGACAACAAATTACCAAAGTACATTTCATCATAAATAGGCCCAATTCTAGTACATTTTCACACGCAAACTGTAGCCGCTGATTTGCTGAATTCGAACTATCCAGAATAAATCGACGACGACAACGTGACTTCATACTCGCGGGCGCGTTGCTCCCTACTCCGCCAATAACATGGAGCCGCTGATCACTGCAATTCCCCGCACCTTTTAATCGGCTTAGTTTTCGCCTATATTGGACAAGAACAATAGAAAAATAATAGTTTTTTTTTTGTTTTTTATGTTTTTATATTTACATTTTTTATTTTATTTTTGATCATTTTTTAGTTGACGTGTCAGGCCGATCTTGTCGTTTTTTTCTAAGCAACAACAAATTGAGTGTTTTTATGTCTTTTTTAGTCTTTTTTTATTGGCGGAAACCTACTAGTGATCAACTGTCTTACGGCACAGTGGAGCGATAGGGGTGCTGGGTGGGGTAAAATAAAAATAGGAAATATTCGGCTTCATCATCATCATCAGTTAGATGATATTCTTTTTATATCATCTGTCCAGCGGGTCGGTGGTCTTCCTCTGCTTCTTTTGTAGGTTCCCATTCCAGAATCCTATTTGTCCATCATCCGTCCTTTAACCTTGCAATGTGTCCTGCCCATCGCCATTTTGCCCTAGTAATGTGCTCAATAATATCATCTACTTTAGTCCTTCCCCGCAGATCCTCGTTTCTCACCCTGTCCCTTAATGTCAGTCCAGGCATTGATCTTTCCATTTTTCATTGTGCTATTTGTAGCTTCTTTACTGATGATCTGGTAAGAGTTAGGGTTTCTGCCCCGTATGTTAAAACTGGCAACATGCATTGATTAAAAGCTTTTCTTTTTAATCTAATTGGTATGTTGGACTTGAATATGTTGCTTAGTTTGCCATATGATGTCCATCCCAGAGTCACTCTGCTTGCCAGTTAGCACGTTTGATTTTCTCTGCTGATTTTTACCTCATGTCCCAGATATATGCATTTTTCCAATAGTGTAATTGTCGATCCGTCCACTTCTCTTTGTTCACTTGGTACTAAGTTTGTCATCATCTTTGTTTTGCTGTAATTGATTTGCAATCCGACTTTCTGTGAGACATTTTTAGGATCTATAAGCATGTTTTTAGCATCTTCTAGATTGTCGGTGATTAGAATTATGTCGTCAGCAAACAGAAGGTGATTTAATTGTTCGCCATTGATTCTGACTCCCTTGGTGTCCCACTTGAGGTCCTTAAACGCATGTTCAAAAATAGCGGTAAATAGTTTAGGCTGCATGATATCTCCCTGTCTAACCCCGCGTTTGACGTTAATTTGTCTGTTGGCGTGGAGTTTGATTGTAGTTGTTGCATTCCTATAGATGTTTATGATAATTTTAGCGTACCTGTAGTCCACACGTGATTCCTTTAGACATTTCATAATTGCATCAAACGCCAGAATGTCAAATGTCTTCTGAAAGTCCACGAACAGTAGAACCAGTGGTCGGTTGTACTCAATAGTTTTTTCTATAAATACTTTAAGAACTTGGAGGAGATCGAAAACCAGCTTGTTCTCTTGGCTCCATCTTATTCTCCATTCTCGAGGTTATAATTCGGGTATAAAACTTATAAGTGGTTTAACAGGCTGATAGGCGTATAGTTTTCAAGATTTGTGTTGTCTCCTTTTTTGTGCATTAGGATCATAATTGCATCGTCCCATCGAGGAGGAATGGCTTGCTGGTGTAGGCACAGGTTAAGAAAAATCAGTATTTTTGACAGCAATGTTTCTCCAAGTTTTATAGCCTCTATGGCGACTCCGTCCTCTCCTGCGGCTTTATTGTGCTTCATTTCGGTCAAGGAATAGATAATTTCTTCTTTATTAATGTCTGGAATATCCTCTGACCCTTGATTTATGACTCTATCGATGGTAAGCTCGATCGGCTCGGCAGCCAGTTCATTTCTGTTCCTATATAGTTCTTCATAAAACTCCTCTATCACCTTTATTATTTGCTCCCTGTTTGAAGTAAGGTTTTCTTGCATATCCTTAAGTGTGAATATTTCTTTCTTTCCATTTTCGAATTTTCTTCTTAGAACTTTCATGCTCTTGTTGTATTCAATGGTTTGCATGACTTTTTCCTCTTTATATTTTCGTATGTCTTCCCTTATTGAAGTCGAAATGTTCTTGCTAATATCTCGAATCTCTTGGAGATCAACGTTTGTATTTTGTCTTATACATATAGTTCTTGTCTCTGGGTTAATTTTTTCGTCTTTTTCTCTCTTTGGACAAAATTTCTGTTGAGCTTCACTCGTTGTGTTCACGATAAGGTTGTTTAAGGTGTCTATATCGGAGTCAGGTAGCCAGTTTGCTTCTAGATTTTCAGTTATATACTTCTGAAAACTTTCTTCGTTTTGTGGATGGGTCCATGTCGGTGTTTTTGTTTCGCGTCTTACCATCTTGTATCTTTCCACTTCTAGGTTTATCTTAATAGTAACCCTTACCATTCTGTGATCACTTCCTATAGAGAACTTATTAATAACTGCAACGTCTGTAAATATATCTTTCTTATTGATTATGAAGTAATCAATTTCGTTGTGTGTTTTGCCGTCTGGGCTTTTCCATGTCCATATTCGGTGTAGTTTTTTGTAAAAGAAGCTATTCATTTGGTAAAGATTGTTTTCTAGAAGAAAGCCCAGCAATGTCTCACCTCGTTCATTTCTGCCATCACTACCAAAGCTTCCCATCGCTACTTCAGATGGGTCAGATTTTACAGAATGGTATAGTGTTCTGGACTTTGCTTTATAGCTTCAGCAACTTCATCATAGAATATATCCACTTGCTCATCTATATAGTCAGTGGTGGGAGCATATATCTGAATAATCTTGATGTTATATCTTGCGTTTAGCCTTAAGATAATGTATGCTACTCTTGGTGATATTGAGTGTATCGATATGACAGATTTGGAGTGATTTTTATGTACAAAGAATCCGACTCCCCCGA
>JAEQML010082827.1:0-10682 GCA_016904865.1 Pissodes strobi | reverse complement strand
TATATATATATATATATATATATATATGGCATACTTAATCTAGGTACATTGTCAAATCAAATTCAATTTTTAAATAATAAAGATGTGTGTGATCTAGGGAAGATTAAACATTCTCTAGGTTCATGGCAATGCGGGGAAGCGGGTCATTCTCCTGAAAAGAGATATACTGTGAGATCTGATCGTTCGAGTGGTTTTACCTGGTTAAATCGGGAACTGCAGAAAAGTAGCGAACAGTTAAATGTTCTTGGTAAACTCAGTCGTCAGTACAATAATAAAGACTCTGCAAGGAAGTTAAACTGTCTACAGGGAAGAAATTTGCAGGGCAAGAATGAAAGCTAATGAATATTCTTTCGGAACACTGCTAAAAGTATGTAGCAAGAACTAAACAAACTAACCCACAGATGCAAAAATAATAACACCCTCGATAGTATAACTCCAGATAACTTTATTTCAAATTTAAATCTAATTGAAAATATCCCAGCTGCTAACAAAATTCGTTCAGATCGTTTAAGGAATATTAGGGGTTCAAAACATATATTCGGCTTCACAGCTTAATGAGTTTCGGGATTTACTAAATAACTTAAACACAAAAACTATCAAAACAGTTTAAATTATCATTCTGACTGAATTAGATATTATTGTTTTAGAGGGAAAACATTTCCATCAGTTCTGAAACGAGCGAGCATCATGGCAAAGGGAAACCCTGAAATGCCGAATAACCATGCAAGGATTTCTTTCCCCCCAATCGTGTCAAAAATTATTGAACTATGTGGCCAACCAATCAATCAACTTGTGGCATATTTTGAAAACGCATGTTATTTTACCCAACCATAGTTTGGATTTCGAAAAAAAAACTGTTTTGGGGTTGTTGGATTCGGTTTCTGCATCCTGGATAACCTACATAATCTTGAACATAATTCCTTCGCATTATGCGATTTAAGTAAGCATTGACTGTACGAACAATAACATTTTTCTTGACAATTTCAAGTGTTAGAATGTCGATCAAGGGAGTGCTGCGCTTTTGCAGTCTTATTTGAAAGATAGGAATGTAAAGAATAGCATCCACATGGTAAGGGTTGATGGATTGACGTCGGCGGAGAGGATAAGTAACATCGGAGTACCACAGGGCTCGGTACAGTCCGGTATTGCTTGACGCACCAGTGGCAGATGAGCGATTTTATGCCAATAGGGCTCAACAGAATAGTTTTTCTTTAAGGAGTCTAGGTACGACACGGGACTCCAGTGGTTCACGCACGTAGGTAGTGTTGCCTCAAAACGGCCTAACACGTCTATATTTACTTCGCAATGCCAAAACCTGTATTTCCATGAATGCTCCGCGAACGGCATACTTTGGAGTTTTCCACTCCCATATATGCCGTTTTAACATGGGAGCATGCCTCTCAAGCTAGTCGTCTTTTTAGCTTGCAGCGTAGGACAGTGAAGGTGATTGATGTCTGTGCGCTGCGGTCCTTGCTATATACTGTATCTTGCCATCGCACTATATACGGGAAAATATGTTGTTTGTAAAAAAAGACGTGGATCAGTTTAGAATTCACCAAAATATCCATAACTATCGTAGGAGTAATATATAGTGCCTTCACATTAAATATCCAAGAAATGCCAGAGTAGCCCAGGCTTATTGGGTTACAAGTGTAATCATCTTCAAAATTCGGTTACGGAGCTCACCTGTTACTAACTGTTACTGACCATTTTCATTTTTAGATTTGTTCGTTCTTGACGACGGGGGCAGATTTGATCCTCGAAACGTCGACCGTTTTTCTCTTTAGGTTTTTCAGCTTCGTTAGGGTCACTAAACTAGCACTTGTGCTGTTTACACCCTGGAGCCAGAGCAAGAGGCTCTAATTGGAGAGAAAACCCGAACATTTGTAAGGCAAAAACATGAATCCTCCACAACAATATAGAACATACCTTCACCTGTTAGAGTTTAAGAGGAACGTCAATGATCGAAGGTGTTTAATTCAGTTGTGAATTTGTATATAATTAATTTTAGGCTTTAATATTAGAAGTACGTTTGCCACCTGATATGTAAATTTTAACTACTGGGTATTTTACCTTATATGTGGTTGGCGTTATTTTACGATAGCAAATTTTGTTGGCATTATATTTTTTTATACATGATATGAATAAACTATTTGTATTTGTAGTACATACTGTATTCGTGACAGGAAAATCCTTTAAATTTTTTAAAACTTAACGACGACAGAAATTTACAGTTACAGGTGGTGATAGACCGAGATTCTTTATTCAACCTATTTAGTATTTTTACTACAACACATATCAGAAGTGCCACAGTATAATATTTACTTATTTACTTATTTTAACTTAATTGTTTTCTCTTTTTAAGTATGCGTTGTGGGTGAGGTTATATGCGGAAATTGTATGTACAAAATTATTATGGAAAAGCACGACATATATATTTTTGTCAGTTATTTCAGTATTGTTTGATGATGATTATATTTTTCATGAAAATTTATTTTACTAATTCTTTTCGGGCGGTGCTTAAACGATTTCTAATAAATTGCTAGATGTTCTATTCTGTTTTACGTTTCTGTACTATATTAATTTTTATACAGATACTTGTTTCAGTGTAATAATATAAATAAAAACTGAAAGCTGCTATAATAAGTTTAAAGGACGATTTTCACTTACGCGACATTCAGCTCGCTACCCCTGCTACAATCTGTGGCAGGCCGATGGAGTATTCTCATTGAGGGATGCGACGGGACACCACGCGTCATAGTGAGGATTGCGGTTTACAAGCAAAATTTGAGTTTGCCATTATCTTTCAAAATGTCAAATTCATCATTGAAAGCAAAAAGAAAAAAGCCATAAAGTTCTGGTTATTATTCTCTTTGTTACTCAGGTCACAAAGTTTTGCATACACAGCCAAAAGGGTGATTTATTTTTCAACCTGTGCATCATCAATTACAGCCAAATTCTAAAACAAACAGCCGCATTGTGCCCTGTATTATGTTGTTTCGTATTGGCGAGCTGGCGACAAAACATAAAGTCGAGATGTTTACCTCTGCATTCAAAATAGAACTTTCCTTTTGTCATTACGTCGTTCTTACTGTACAACGTATTTTTTGTGTTAAATTTTGAATTCCATGTTAGACAATGTTCTATGGAGCTAAAACTTGATGTAGGCAAAATTTGGAGTCTTAAGAGGATAGACTACCGACCTTTATTGATATTACGTTTTATTCCAAAACCAAAAAAGTTAGAATCACGAAATTTGGTGTGCGGCTTGTACATTCGATTGACTAGAAGGCATGGTGTTTAAAAATGTTATTAATTTTTTTATAACAAATTTTGAACCGGTTTTTTGGTGAAAACGTGAAAATACGTTTTCACCAAAAAACCGGTTCAAAATTTGTTATAAAAAAATTAATAACATTTTTAAACACCATGCCTTCTAGTCAATCGAATGTACAAGCCGCACACCAAATTTCGTGATTCTAACTTTTTTCGATTTGGAATAAAACGTAATATCAATAAAGGTCGGTAGTCCATCCTCTTAAGCCTATGTTAATTTGCCAATTATGCCAAAAGAGTTCCATTAAAAACCTAACAAATGCCATTATTTTTTGAAAATTATCAATTTTTACACCTGACGTAATTTTTCACAATTTTGTATATATACTTTTAATTTTTAAGAGTAGTAATAAAACAATTATAATAAATAAAAAAAAACAGAATTATTTAGCAAATTTTTCAAAGTCTCTTCTATTCACAGTCAAGTAGACCCTAAACAGTCATAAATTTGTTATCTAATGTTAAGCAACTGGCGTATTCCTATAACCTATACCAGAGATAGCTGGACTTGATTTAAACATTCTGTCAACTGCGACGCTGTGAGCTGGAGTTCCACCCTGTTGAAAAATTATTTCTCCATTTATTACTAAGTCCTAAAGCGCTTCCATTGCAGAAGTTCCAAATATTTATTTCTTGTTAGTGTACCCTCTATTAAACATGGATCGATAATTCTATTAACAAGCATATATTCATGTTTCTTCACAACTGACGATTGATATAAATCTGTAGATAGACCTAGTACTCGTAGCTAAATCTCATCGGAAACCGGCAGTAAGTCTCGAAACAAACTTCATGTTCGCTTCTGAACAACAATGACGAGATGGGACAGAGTATGAATAAACGTTTTTATTTTATTCCCCCAGAGTTCCTTCCCAACCATTACCTTTTTCACGCGTCTGGGTGTGTATGGTGAATTCTGTAGACATTGTCCTTAGCCCATATTCTTGTATTTTCTTTATTAACCGTCCCATTTCATCCATAAACTGAATGCGATTTGTTATAATATATGAATATATATAATTATATTCATTCAGTACACCAAAAACCCATTATTTCGAAATAATCATGAGGTAAGAGGTCATGAATGCTTCGGACCTTATACAATTTACACTTTTCTTGCTTTAGAGCTTTGTAGCAACTGTTCTGACACCCTGTAGAATATTCAGCAAGCTCTGCAAGATTAACCGATGGATTCTCCTCAACTACTGGACATAGGTCCGTTTTAAAATATTCGCTCAGGTATTGCTTTTTTAGATGTGAACTGACTATACAAGCTGTAGTAATAGAATTTTTATGCAATCGTAACACTGTCGTCTTAAGTATTCGACGACCTGGATAAGCTGCTGCAAAGTAATCGGTGACTTCTTGATATTCTGATTAATCATTTTCAAACCATTTCGGGTCTGGTGTCATATAAAACCCCTCGAATTTTGCTTTTGTTTTATACAGGGTGTTACAAATTCGATGTCCCAACATTGATATATCGGGAACCGTAAAAGATTCGAAGTAGCGCGCTTGTGTCTCCGCCAATCGAAGCTAACCCGAATTAATAATAACCTAGCCAAACTAAACCCAAACTGACCAAACAACTTCGAAAAATCGATAACATCAGATAATCACTATAATTCGAAAAATAAGAATAATCGCAAATTTATTTTCATTATTCTTCTTAATATTTAATACCGCTAATATTTAACATCATCAAATTTGTATTTCATACTTTTATGTAAACTTCTTCTTTCAATTATATTATAAAATCCTCAAGTTTTTCAACTTCTGAATCGTCCTGTATAAAGTGCTTGATGACTGTATCCAACAAGAGACCATTACAATTTAGACCAGAACATAAATTACACTTGACAAATTAAAAACACAATTTAATAAATAGTGTCATGTTGACGTTTGCGCTGGAAATATCACACTATCATTTTAAAGTGTAAAAACACATTCATTTGCGGTTTTAAAAAAATATGCTTTATAATGCTGTTATTATATTAACTTTCTGCCACTCTACTTTAAATTTTAATCTTTAATCTGCATATGTTGCCGAAAAGTGCTTTATTCGCAAATTTATCTGCACTAATGTGTTCCAATAATGGAATCTTTCCAGTGAACCCAAAAAAGCTTCAAAATCATGCGATTAGAACCAGCAATTCAATTCGATGATTAACAGCGTAAATAAACGCTTTTTTAACTACAAAATTGTGACCATAGAAAATTATTTATATACGACGTGAGCCTTGGTATGAAAAGGTAAAAAACAATATTATTTACTGTGGGTGTTATAAGTTGTTGTTTTCAAAAATAATTATTCATTAGGTAACTGAGTTATGTTACAGATAACTCACGGAGAAAAAGTTTAGCCCACGAGTACGCTGGGCGAGTGAGCTAATTTTCAAGTGAATTATACGTAATAATTCACGTGCCTAATAAAACCTTTTATCCAACGCTTTCATTTAATCGCGTTTTAACAACAAATAGTGAAACTAAATAAAATTTGAAATTGTCACTGTAAGAAGATACCATTAAAAAAATGCAAGTATTTTTTAAATAGTTTAATGTGCAAAATGGTGATTGACAATATACATTTTGTCTGTAACCAGGAGTTACTAAACAAATATTTTTTGACTTGAAATTCTGTATAAATGAAAACAAAATTACAGAAAATGGAAATTGTGAAATTTCTAAAACAAAGTCCAAAAAAAGCTAATGCAGCTACGGCTGGCATTATTCCAGACAAGTCAAAATCCATATATAACAAAGAACTGAAGGAATTTGAAAACTGGAGAAGCAAAGAAGGGATGAAAGGCGTAAATGAAGATGTCTTGCTGGCATATTTTTCCAATATAAGTAAAAAACTAGCACCTATGTTGAAATCAACTTTGAGGGATTACAAGAACATTGTAGTCTCTATATTCGGAAGATTAGTGGCATTCCTGAAGGCTAAATATAAAATTTTCAAACCTAAAAAATCCAAGGTCCTAGAAAGAGAACAAATCGAAAAATTTTAGCGTGAAGCCCTATATGAAGATCATGCTTAAATAGCCACTTTTCGATTTTTTAACAGATGCATTTTCGATCTTTCACTCCTTTCGTGTTTGATTAACATCATAATTCGTCAATGTAAATACCTGTTTACCTGGTTTATTAATTTTTCGGTGGCGTTAATATTAGGAGTTTTTGGCGCTTGCCGTTGTGAGGAGCTGTTCCACCTAAGCATAGAAAATATAGAGGACAAAGGGCAGTATTTCCATATCATGCCTCCTGATGCTAAAACGAACAAAACAAGAAGCTTCGCTGTATTAAACGAAGGATTTGTGTAAACACAACTGAATTATTTACAAAATATTCCCAGTTAAGACCTCACAATGCGCAACATAAAAGATTCTATTGTAATATTCAAAATGGAAAATGCACACGTCAATGCGTTGGTATTAATACGCCATCAAAGATCCCTAATGTTGCTGCGCGATTTTTGGGTTTATTAGACTCTAATTTCTACACGGGACGTGGCTTGCCTCGGTCATCAGCAACTCCCTTGGCAAATGCCGGAGGCGGCATCACAACACTCAAATACCACGGTGGATGTAAGTCATCTATTGTGGCAGAGGGTTTTATAGAAGTATTAATTTCCAGCTAAATCGATATTACTAAAAAGATACAAGAGGTGCAGACTTCTGAAGCACGCACGAGCAAAAGGCCAATATGCTCTATAAATTTACCACAATCACAAAATGATTCCAATGATTCTTTGACATCAAATAATGGCTTTACCATAAATGGTAAAGCAAATATTGTAGTATTTTTGTTTATTTGTTGAAAAATTGATCATCGTTTGAAATTTGTTTTAGAATAAAAACTAAAAAAAAAACAATATAAATTGATTTTGTTATGATTCCCTATTAATAACCCACTAATGAGCTACGGGCCACACTATTCATTTAAAATATATTTTTAGATATTTTATGAAACCTTTTTGGCATTACATAATCTTAAGAACCCAAAACTTACCTATGTCAAGTTTTAGCTACATATAGGGAACAGGTCCTAACACGGGGTGAAAAATGTAACACACTGTATAAGAAATGTTCTGACCTAAGACCTAGATTTTTTTAAATTCATATATTCCTAACTAACTAACTCGGAAAATTAACTGTAAAAGAACATAATAAAATGACAACTTATTTTGTGTTAATAGTATTTTGATTTGAAACAGTATTAAATGTACGGGGTAGTTCCGTATATTTAGACAGCGCCTACCGGTTTAATTTAAGAGATAACCTTAAATACAAAAGTTATAGGGTTTTTTATGAATCGTCAGGATTTACTATCAGAACAAATAAATGAACATCGCAAAGCGGACAAAAATATCAACTTTTATTCAAACTTTTGACGTGTATATGAAACATATACACACCCAAGGAATAACGGAATAAAATTGCGCAAAAGAAATGTTTCCAAACATTTTATATCTGAAGCAATGTGGAAACTAACAACATTTATTCACTATATTTCCACCACTAGTATCAATACAGGCCGTGATAAGATGTTTTATTATCCCACTAGCGAATTGAGCCAGTTTTGTCCTCGATTGGGTCTCATTCTTCAACCGCTACCATCTGAAGTTCTTATAATGTTCGTGGATATTCTCGCCTTTTTGCCTATGAGCATATTCACTTTCAATAAGATTAAGGTGGGTAGAATTGGAAGACCGGTAATATTTTGGCAATGGCAATGGCATCTTACCGACGATGAGAATTAAAGTCGTTTTAATATTTGCATGATACTACTAATAAGATTAAGGTGGGTAGAATTGGAAGACCGTAGCACTATGGTAATATTTTTGGCAATGGCAATGGCATGTTACCGAAGATGAGAATTAAAGTCGTTTTATTATTTACATGATACTACCCTAGACATTATGGTGCCACCTTAGTATATTTCTGTTAATTTGGGTTCTGCTAAACACTAATCTGCGAACATTATTCATGAAATATGTCTAGACTTTTTCGCACAATCCAAATATGCAATGCAGTTGTTACTACTTTTTAGTAGAAGCGGCAACACTGCATTGTCGAAAATATTTTTAATGAATGCTAAATCATTGTTTATGCCTATATGCCAAATTTGAAGCCGTTTGATACAGAGGCTTCCGAGTAAAATGGCCGTTTCCATACTTTTGTGCCACACTGTATGTGAAATATTTACCTGACATGAAGATATCGTACAGATGTCGTAGTCCTCCGTGTTGTATAAATTTTCTGGTCCAGGGTTCCTCATCCTCATCATTAAACTTGTTCTGCCTCATGCTAAGAGATTCCACAATATATAATGAGTACATCAACTTCTGAGCACTTGACGGGTCCAGAAGTTCTGACAGAGGGATGTCTAACTGCTGAAAACCATGTAACAACTTCGGGCTAGTAGGCATTAGGCTGAGGATGTCCCAGACACGTCTGCTCAGTACCTGAGCTTTAGTATTTGGTATAATTCTTCCACCTGCAAGTTAAACAAAAGTTTATTCTATTCACCTAATATCTGACCAGGAAATAAAATATGGATCCGTTAAAATCAATGTGAAATTATTTGATTTGGTAAATTCCTATTAAAATCTAAGGAAACATTTGAAACCAAATTATTTAATACTGAAAATAGACTTCTAACAACAGCAGATCTTAGTAATATATTATATGATGATGTTTTAATTGTAATCAAGAAAAAAGTGTTAACATTTGCAGAAAATTTGTCAGGTTGGGCATTAGAAAAATTTTGTATTTAGAAGTCAACGTTAATAAATATAATCCATGCGAGCATCCTCATTTATTGCTTTACCAGAGCAAATAGCAAATAAGAAAGCTATAATTAATGTGCAGAATTTGATCAATACTGTTTTGGATAGTATCATAAGTGCTTTGTTTCCTGCCACCAGAAATTTAGTGTTAACAAGTTCATACCTCAATTTTTTCGATCATCTAAACTTTGAAGGAATAGACTTCCCAGTGAAATTAAAGGATATAAAAAAAATTGAAGGGATAATTGAAATATCAGTGAATGTTTACAGATTAGAAATTGTTTATGAAGATAATACTGTTATACTATTAAAAAACTACCACCACATGTGAACTTGCTGCTAATTAGCGATCGTGTAAAAACAATCATTATAGTTTTACTAAGGATAGGTTTAGATTAGTATCATCCCAAATTAACAGCAAGTCTTTTAAAAAATATATTTGTGATGTTTAATTTATTTTAATTCCAAGAAAAAATTTGATATTCATAAAATTGGATGATTGTAATCATTTGTTTACAAAAATTCCTACAAACGAAATAAAAGTTAATAAATATGGTCAAAACGTTTGAAAAAATTATTTTTAATTTGGAAATTTCCAAAGACAGTTAAAAGTTCAATTTGAAATATATGTTGATTTAGAATGTTTATTAAAGCGTTTTACAATTTGTAAAACCGATAAATGATATGGATTCTTATACCAGAAATACTTTGAAACATGAACCGTATGCTTTTGCTTATTTCATTAAATGTTTATATGCTGATTAATTTTCAATAGTAGATCACTATTTTGGTCTTCATACAGCTGATGCATTTTGTAAACGAATTGGAGGTCATGTCCATCGAATTTCTAATAATCATTTGAATCATGTTAGTCCAATGCTTCTTTTAACTAATGAGAAAAAATTATATTTCAAAAATTGTACTAGTTGTCATATTTGTAATGAACAATTAAAGCTTGGGGATGAAAAAGTAAGGGATCATGATCATTTACCAGGAAAATTTCGAGGTCCAGCTCATAGCATATGTAACGTAAACTTTCAAATATACCAGATTTACTTTCAAACATGAACCGTATGCTTTTGCTTATTATATTAAATGTTTATATGATGATTAATTTTCAATAGTTGATCACTATTTTGGTCTTAATGCAGCTGTTGAATTTTGTAAACGAATTGGAGGCCATCTCCATCGAATTTATAATAATCATTTGAAACATGTGAGTCCAATGCATCTTTTACCTAATGAGAAAAAACTAGATTTCAAAAAGTGTACTAGTTGTCATATTTGTAATGAACAATTAAAGCCTGGGGATGAAAAAGTAAGGGATCATGATCATTTACCAGGAAAATTTGGAGGTGCAGCGCATAGTATATGTAACGTAAACTCTCAAATTCCATATTTTATTCCTATATTCTTTGATGATCTAACCGGTTACGATTCCAACCTGTTTATGAAACAACTTTGTTGAAGAAGATAGAATAGATGTCTTAACTCCAGCTAAAGAGAAGTAGGTACATTTAATATTCCAAGCCAATTTTGGTTGATAAAAAAACAT
>JAEQML010082823.1:0-10683 GCA_016904865.1 Pissodes strobi | reverse complement strand
ACTTAATACATATTATGGCATTTGGTTAGTCTCATCTAGCATAGTAGCAACTCTTTTTGTACTTTAGGTTAACTTTAGACCATTGCAGTAACTTTATTTAATTTTATCTCTCAACTT
This sequence comes from Pissodes strobi, assembly GCA_016904865.1. Lineage (NCBI taxonomy): Eukaryota > Metazoa > Arthropoda > Insecta > Coleoptera > Curculionidae > Pissodes > Pissodes strobi. Next base: position 10,566 of record JAEQML010082823.1, on the reverse strand, counting down.
AATACTTGTCCTTTTAAAACTCTTAAAATTTAAAATTACCGCCGTTTTTCGGCCTATAAGCGTCATCAGTCTGCCTGTCAACAGCGACACATTCGATGTGTCATCCAAAAGCGTGTGCCTTGGCATCACGCTTTTGTTTTAATTTGTTCTGTTAATGATTTTAATCTAAATTATGTGAACCATTTCTCAAAAATGTGACGTACAATGTGTGAAATTTAATTGTGACCATTGTCGATTTGTGTTGATTGTTTGCTTCCATGGATATGCCCTTTGTCTACTGACAAGTAAGTACAAGAAGTCCACCATTTTCCTTCTTTTTTACGCACAAAATTAAATAAAAATCATCATTCTTAATTAATGACGTTAGCTAACCCCCCCCCCCCCCCCCTTTTTATAATAAAAAAATGTTTGATCCCAACAAATTTATAACTGAGCGCAACAGTGTTCATCTCATCAAATTTTTACCAAAAATAACCATTCTCTCAACTCGATATTATTTGACTCTCCACTGACAGGTAACACTTGGATTAAAACTTGCATGATATACAAAGATTGTTTTATTACTATTTTTGTATTTGTGTCTTTACGTGGTTTTTTAGACAAACCTTTCGATTTATTTTATATGAACATTTTAAACAATGAAACCACTGAATTTGATCAGCAAGTTTATGAATTTTGGCATACTTTGTTAAACAACGTTTGTGGATTGTTTTAAAGGGACACTCTAAACTTTTAGGTCAAACTCTAATGTCATCGCTTTTTGATTAGTACTTATATGTATCTTCATGTGCTCTTTAAGATTTTTTTTCCGTTTTGCTTTATATGAACAGCTTAAACATTGAAACCACCGTATTTGTTCAGAAGGTTTATGAATTATGGCATGCTTTGTTAAATTGCTTTTGAATATTGTTTTAAAGGGACACTCTGAACATTTATGCCAAAGTCCTTCACCTCGCTGATCAAGAGATTGATGTATCTTCACGTGATCTCTCAGAGAAGATTTCCGTTTTGCTTTATATGAACAGTTTAAACATTGAAACCACTGTATATCTTCTGCAGGTTTATGAATTATGGCATGCTTTGGTAAATTGCTTTTTAAGATTGTTTTAAAGGGACACTCTGGACATTTATGCCAAACTCTAATGTCTTCACCTTTTTCATTAGTAATTATATGTGTGTTCATGTGCTGTCTTAGAACATCTTTTTGTTTTGCTTTATATGAACATTTTAAACATTGAAACCACTGTATTTGTTCAACAGGTTTATGAATTATGGCATGCTTTGTTACATAGCTTTTGCAGATTGCTTTAAAGGAACACTCTGAACATTTATGCCAAACTCTAATCTCTTCACCTTTTTGATTAGTAATTATATGCGTATTCACGTGCTTTCTTAGGGTATCTTTTCGTTTTGATTTATATGAACATTTAAAACATTGAAACCACTGTATTTGTTCAGCAGGCTTATGGCCTATGATATGTGCTGATAAATTACTTTTACGCATTGTTTTAAAGGGATACTGTGGACATTTATGCGAATCTTTTGTGTTTTCATTTTGGTGACTAATCTGGAACCTCTCGAATTCATCATTCAATATTTCATTCTTTGACCTTCCTTGCTTCGAAGGCTTGACTGAATGATCCTTGATATCATCTTTGTAGTACGACTGGGATTGAGGATGCAGTGTAAGTTGATCTTTAGGTTCATGAGCAAGTTCGCAGTTTATTAACCTAAAAAAAATGACAAGCATTTAAAAAACCTAATATAAACAAATGAAATGGGTATATGAGTGCATCTTTAAATGGGACTAATATTTTCTTTGACATTAAAAAGACGTTTGACACACAGTTCAACATAAAAACTAATCTGTCGAGTTCAAAATAAACGACAGAAAACTTACAACTTATTGAAATTACGCTCATGAAAAGAGTTTTCTTTAAGTATATAACGGTACCGGAACCTTTAACAAGATATGTTAAGAAGTAGGGAAGATCAGTTTGATAGTTGTAGATATATATTCTATATTGTTGCGGGGGATTCATGTAATAGTTTAATTTTAAAATGTGTATATTTCTTAACAAGAATATCGACTTGCCTGTAAATCTTAATATTGATGGTGACAACTATGTAGTTTGCTTGTTTTAAATTTATTTGTATACATATTCGTTTGTTTTACCATTACTATTAAAGTTTGCTTATGCAATTAATATTGACTAGCCTTACCATACAAGTTTTTATATGTACCGGATGCGAATTTACATAGTATACCACGTAGAGAGCATCGGGTCTGTAAGCCCCGCCTCAATTCGCAATAATAAACGATGTTTTTCCTAACGCGGTATAGAATGTAATTAGGACATGCGCCAAATGCGATATAGTTTGTAGTCGGTGCCTTATTAGCAAAGGAGTGAATGAGGTGACAACGTCGCATCGGCGCCTATGTAAATATTTTTAGAATCGCGAACGGTATTGCCAAAACTCACGATTAATCGTGAGATTACAGGATTTTGGAAAATATCTTACGCTTTCACGAATCACGTAGCGTTTCTCACGATTTTTTCATTTTACATCAAATTTTATAAACTTTCCAAAAAAATAACGTTTTTTCATTCATAACAAACGTCACAAATATATTAGGATAAGCGCAAATTAGGTTAAGCATTAGGACTCTCGCTGCCACTGGATTATTTCATTGAAATTCGGGGAAGTCACGAACTTCGAACACATTGCTATATCAGTTCCGTGGAATCGCGCGGGCAGCCAGGCGCTTAGGGTTGCCAACTCCAAGATTTCTTAAATCGGGATGTTGCATATAAAAAATCGGGACATTCCTAATAATATCGGGACGTCGGGACCTAAAGTAAAGAGTTGAAAGTTTGTTGTGCACAACTTCAGTTTTGAATCCCGGGAGGATTTTTTAATGAGAATATAGAATATAGTCAAGAATAAATTTTATTCAAATTTAAAAGGAAAACATTTGTAGGTACAAACCGAATATAGAATAGAATATTCTACCTAGTATGTACCAGGTACCTACATATGTAACATGAAAACATAATAATCATATCATTGAGAAACATTAACTATTCAATCTAGATGATTCCCGTATCAGTATCATTACTCATTACTGTAGCTATCCAATATCCATCATATTTCCTATTTGTTGACGCTAGAAATAAGATTAGGGAACAAAATTTTAAATCGGAAACACAAAACAGGTACTGGCACTACGCACCTTACAGCTTAACACAATTTAACCCTAGGGCAACACAGAAAACAAGCAACAGCCACAGACTAAATGGCTAGACCTAGACTAGTGTAAGATTTGTCTTGTCCTAACTTGTCGCTAAATTTATTAATATTATTATTATTACAGTGCCTTTAAAGATACTGTATATTATTTACTACTTAAGAGATATTTAAGGGCAAGTCGTAAAACGAACGACAAGCGTTTTAAGATCCTTTACAGGCGTAGCCGACTATATCAAAATCGGCCTCTCCTATTGGTCGATCCGCATGGCCCTCCTCTCGCTTCGCTCGCTACGGGGGCTCAAGAAAAGGAAACTAACCAGGTGCTCACCCAAGACATACCCAAAATCAAGAAAAAAGCTGTTTTGAAATATAATCTTTAAAAAAAAAATTAAAAAAGAGCAACGGGGTTCGAACCCGTGTTTTCCAGGTGAGACCCAACGACCTAAACCTCTACACCACGAGAGCTCTTGCGAGAAACTGATTGCATCACGAAGACATATTGTAATACGAGATGGAGCGACCAATAGGAGAGGCCGATTTTGATATAGTCGGCTACGCCTATAAAGGATCTTTAAATGCAAACGACAAAGCTAGTGAAGTTGACTTCATGAATTACTAGTCAGAGAATAGGTATCACCTCCGACACCCCAAAGGCACTGTACTTTCATATACAGTGCCTTTCTAAAAAGGCACTGAGCAACTGTACTTTCATATAAGGAGTGAATATAAAACGGGACTATCTTGTATCTGTTTGTCATTTTTGTGGGCAAATTTGTTTCTCGATTGAAAATCGGGACATTTGGCGTCCCGCCATAGGTCTTGGCGGGACGTAATAAAATGTCCCCAAAAATCGGGACGTCCCGCGAAAATCGGGACGGTTGGCAACCCTACAGGCGCTTTGCCTTACTTTTATTGCATCAATGCATCATATTCATAGGAGAGTACTTTTATTTGCAGTTAGTTCGTATTGCGGTATTTTTTTATTTTAATTTTATATGGTGTAAGGTATTGTTTATTGACAGTAGTGAATTGTTTTATTAAAGCTTAAGAATATGTCCGATAGTGAAAAATCTGTTCATGAATCTCCCCTTCTTAAAAAAAAATCTCTTATCAACAAAAATATAAAACTGACTGGGAAAAGGAATGGAAATGGGCCACGTCTAGTACAAAAGGCCCTCATTATGCTTGGTAATGTGTTTATTTTTTTATACAAATAGGTTTTTTTTATTTACAGATTTTTAAAACATTTTAGGTGTAAAATCTGGGTTAGCGATATTTTAACATATCGAGGAAAAGGCGAGCTTAAAAAGCACGAAAATACCGCAAAACATACTAACTTAAAATCGGCTGTAAAAGTACAACCGTCACTTGAACGTTATTTTGATCTCTTTTTAGGACTTTTTAAAATCTCACGATTTCTCACGATTTTTAATATAAAATTCTCACGAATTCTTTTGGAACATTTTGGCAACACTGCATAGTGCTTGCCTTTATTTACTTCATGCCTGTTGCAGTGCAGATTAAAAACAAATCACGATGAGTGAGCAAAATTCTTTAGAAATTGTATTAAACAAGGGACAACGTGAGGTTGAAATAGCGACTTTGGAATTTAAAAGTTATTCTGAATATAAGGCTATAATCAGATGCAGAATGATAGGAAGTGATTTTGCAGGGGAAGAACGTTTCCAAATGTCCAAAAATTAGCTTTTCGCAAAATTTTCGTCTGTCAGCATAATAACTTCAATAAGAATACACAGAAAAGGGCCAGTTCTAGTTTGCGGAACAGGATGAAGGGATGCAATGCAGAAATTGACTTAAAAATTAAGAAAATCACCAAAGCCACTCTCCGACGTGAAAGTTATTTAAAAAATGGTCTTAATGCTCAAATAGTGGTAAGTTAATATAGTTGTTGTGAAGTGTCCAATATTTATACGATCATTTCTAGATTTCTTTCCACCATACCCATCGAATTGAGGCAGCGGAAGCGCTCTCCTATCTACGCATGTCTAACTCCACGAGGGAAACTTTTATTAAATACTTCACAGAGGTCCTTTCACCTGCTGTTGCAAAAAATTTTCATGAATCCAACATTATAGCAAATTCTAATGATGAAACAGAAATGGTGTCCCCTTTAGCTAACGCAAGCCTTAATCCAACAGATTGTCAAATTTATAACCTTTATGACAAATGGAGGTAAGTTTTATTTTTATTTTCGTTTTTTCTAAATAATTTGTTAATTAACCACGACACTTGAATGAAAATTTGTGCCTGGGGGTTTTTTGACATGAGAAATTCGATTTCGATGTCAGTATGGCTCTGACTTATACGAGGCGCCACTTACATAGTTTTTCATTCTTTGAAAGTTATGAACTTTTTCATCCGTACTTGTATTACATTTCAGAGGGAAAAACATTTTTTTCTTCAAACGTCAGTAAATCCGTCATTACTCGACTGTGTAGGCGGCCGTGAAGTTTCATTTTTCCTCCGCCGGAGCTTTACTTTTCACTTTTCCGCCGGCGGAGGTAAAAGTGTTGTCAGAGTAACATAGATACAAACAGCAAAACAAGCGTCAACAACTCAAGATTTATTAAACTAAAATTAGTATTTATCACTCGATTTGTGTACTGCATTTCTAAAAATCACTAATTTAGGAACAAATTGGTTATTATTTAATCGAACTTACTCAATAACTGCTTATCAATACGGAATTAAAACGCAATCTTAAAAAAATAATTATTGTTGACAGTGTCCACTGACAGCTTTATGTTACATTACTATAGCAACAACCTGTGCCTATTCACCGACACCACCGGTCTAAGCCGCCTTGCGAGCCGACTTTTCTTTAATAATAATTATTATTATAACTATTAAAAAGAGATGTTTTTGCATTAATTTGTCGACATTTGAAGAAAAAACAGCATATTTTATTTGGAGGAAAAGTTACTTTTCATGGCTTGCTCTCTATTACCAGCCTCACTCCGTTCGGCTGTTAAACACGAGCGCGCCATGAAAAGTATCACTTTTCCTCCATATAAAATAATATACTATTCCATAATTTATACGAAACAAAGATCTCTTGATAAGAATCGCTACAAACAACTGTTCTTGGGATATTTGGATTCAAAATAATCAAAACAGTCAGCAATGACAAAAATTAGATATATTTTTTAACACTAGATAAATAGTGGTTTGATGTAAATAATAGGTAAATTTGGAAACGTTTTAGTACCAAAAGATTCAGGAGAAACTGATCCGCAAACGAATCATTATTGAGAAAAAAAATCGGCATGAAATTGCAGGGGAATTTTGCCCTTTAAAATGACACCTATAATAATGTTTCTAATCTAAATATCTGGAAAACGATTGCCGGTAACGATTTTTATTAAGAGGTCTTTTTTACGTAGAAATTACGTAAAAATATGTTTTTACCCTTCAAAATGTAATACAAGTACGGATGAAAAAGTTATGACTTTTCAAAAAGCAGCTACTTATTTTCAGATTAACAAGACATGGCGATCGAACAAATGAGAGTATTTTCGCAATCATAAGAAGTAACGAAGTATATAAATCAAAAGGAATTGATGATGAGACGAGTCCACAGTTTGAAGGTCTCCCAAGAAATTTGTTTTATAGATTCGACAGGTTCTTGTGACCAAGGGAATTCATCTGTTACAGTTGTTTTCACTGCCACTAAAGTCGGTGTCTTACCTTTTGGCATGTGTTATACATACCTCACAAACCGAAGAAGAATATGTCAAAGTTTTCAATTCAATTTCGAATACTGTTAGAAGTTAGAAGGGCTGCATTCTTTGGTAATGGATTTCCGAATATTATTCCAACAGATAATAGTTCAGCTGTTCAATGTTCTTATGTATTTTCCATTTTTGCCAATCGATTTGGAGATGGTTTTGGAACCTTAGACAGAGTATTCATAAAGATCACAGACCATTTTTAATAAACTTGGTTAGAAATGTCCTATTTGCAAATACAATGCAAGAATCTGATCTGAAAGAGTACCGGAAAAGAAAACAAGAATGGTGTCTATGTTTCAGGGCAGTTTTTTTCACGAGAGGAAACAACACAAAAAATTATGCAGAAAGCTCCATAAGAACATTCAAAGACATTATTCTAGAGAGATGTAAAGTTTATAACGGCATGGCACTTATAACATTTGTTACAACTGTTTTGGAAGAATATCACATAAAAAGACTTCTAAAATTTGCTAACGGCCGAGTGACTAAATCTAGTATCAGCTACATGCACTTCATGAAAAAACCGATGGATTTGACTGTCATTGATGTGTCCCAGAATATTTATCATGTAACTTCTTCATCAGATGAGCAACTGCTCTATTCGGTTGATATGGAAAGTGAGTCATGTGACTGTCCTGAAGGTTTTAGCGGTAAATTTTGCAAACACATATTTGCTGTCCATTTAAAAACAAATTTACAATTTATGTACTTACCTATATTAGCTGCAAGCAGTGATGTAAAATTACCGTAATTTATATTTTTGGTTATTTACGCTGGTAATTTACGAGTGTTAATTACCAAAATTAATTACCGTGGCAATAAATTTGTGTCATAAATTACTGTGGTAAATAACCGTAATATATTTTTGGTAAATAACAATAAATTACCGTAATTTACCGTAAACTGCAAGTAAATTAATAGCGATTTCCATTCGCAAATTAATGTAAATTGTGTATATTACTGTCTTTTGGAAACCCCCAACTAGTTTACAAATAAAAATTGCTATTTTTCCAAAGAAGCATGTACATGTATAAAAAAATATCTTGTCATAATCATGTAATTAACACTTGGGAATGAACTTACCGTGTGTGTAAGTATCGGTGCAGGACAAAGAGTTGTTTCATTTGTTTGTGAATAAAACATTGTTTTTTCCTTAAATATTATTTAATTTTAACACGAAAGCAACACAGAAGAACAAAATAAATGCCAATGAATGACAGCCGACAGCAGTCGCGGCTCGTGAGTTTATTGGCAAGTGGGTCAAATCTAGGTGGACAGAGGCGCATGCCTGAATAGCGCCGAAGTCGAAAAGTTTTCGTGGTGCCACGCCCAAAATGTTTTTTTTCTTTAGAAAAAAAAATAACCAAATGTATTTACAGGTATGACTTGTTCAAACCAACTGCAATGTCCTTGTGAGAGTTGCTAGTGTACTCATTAGGAAACTTTGTAGGTACCTGCTCTCAACATATTATAAGTAATTATAAATAAAACTAAAATAATTAATAATGTTCTTAAGATAAGTCTCTCCCCTTTCATGTAGTTATGTGTTTGTAAAGCAAATGGATTCTTCTATCGATCTGTTTGGAGAAATTATCAATCACTAGCTCATTTAAATTAAAGGGTGTTCAGTACTTAACATTGCTAAAGTACTCAACCTTGACTCCCCCATTCTATTTCTTAAAAAAGTTTAAATTCTCTTTAGGGTTGAAAAACACCGTTCACTTTCTATTGTTCTCATTGGAATAGTACATAAAATGTCTACTTGACTCAGACTTATTATTCAGTCAACGTAACAACTAAATTTCATATAAGTTTTTGCAAACGCAATGCGTATGTCAATATCAGCCCATTAATATGAGTTTTTCTTTGTCTAACCCGTAACCCAAATGTCTTGTAATATAATATATTATCCCTCCGAGCGATTCGAGTGTGTTTTCATAAGGTCAAGCAGCATGCGGACCTGCGGGCGTCAAAAGCACTATCATTGGCCGGCCGTCGACAATTTCGTCAACTATGTGTCTCTTTTTAACTCCCTAGAAAGTGCGTATCTACGCGCTCCGTCTTAGTTTCGGTTCCCTAATTGCCGTAAAAAGCCATAAGGTGAATTTAAAATACGGCCGAGCATCTAACATCAACTGAACAAATTGGGGAGTTTTCGCATGAAAATGCATCCGCACTGTTAAAAAAAATAATTATCAGCTGATAATTTTAAAATAGATACAATAAAATTAAAATTAGGTTCATTGACCAAATGACCTTACTGAGAAGCCGCGCCTGGCCGACAGTAAATCCCCGGTTCGGCTAATAACCGGCAGCTGGCAGTAAATCCCCGTCCGCATACTGTTCATATTGCTGACAAAACATGGTACAGGATGATCCCCTATAATGTCGCCCCCTTTTAACTTTTTTAGTTTTAGTGTCTTAAAAAAATTAAAAGTATGTTTAGAAAATACTTTTTTTCTGCGTATGAAAAATATTGGAAAAATTATCAATATATAGGGAAAAAAAAAGTTAGTTTAGTTTTTTTTCAATGGATCATCCTATATATGGATTTATTTTTCGATTCCTCGTAAAATTCTAAGCACAATTTATGTATGAAGTTATACCTCTAGAATCAGTAGTTTCGATACTTTGGCTACTTTTCACCTTGGTAGCAAGAAGGCTATTACAAATGGAGTAAAATTAATTTCACATTCCTATCTTAACCTTCCCAGAGCTATCTGATGGTGCTAACTAACGGTACCTACAGAGGTACCAGATTTGGTACCCAGGGTACCGTCTGCCAGTTCCTTTCAGTTCCTGAAAAGGAAGATAGGAATGTGAAATTTATTTTACTCCATCTCTAATGATCTTCTTGCTACCAACGTGAAAATTAGCCAAAGTACCGATTTTTAACTGTTTATAGCTGTGAAACTACTAACTCTAGAGGTATAACATCAATCACATCATACATAAAATATGCTTAGAATTTTACAAGGAATCGAAAAATAAATTCATATATATGGTGATCCAATGAAAAAAAATAACTTTTTGTCTTTCCCTGTATACTGATCATTTTTCCAATATTTTTTACACGCAGAAAAATAGTAGTTTTCCTAATCAGTGTGCAAAGTTATGTTTTCCCGCACGCGAAAGCAGTAAGAATATTAATGTTGTTAATAATAATAAATAGGTAGTTATAAGTTGATGTTTTTGATGCCAATAAAAATTAAGAAAAAAATGTAGTTATTTCACTCGTAGTAGGTACATTGTTCCTAACACGTACGCAAAGTAGTATACCCCCACTTAAAGCTTATCTGAATTTTTATCAAGTGTGATTTTATAAGTGTATTTGTTTCCCGCACAGTGTGCAGGAAAGTGCTACTTTGCATATGCAAAAGTGTGCGCAAAGTACATTCTTTGCGGTCACTCGTAGAAAAAGGTATTTTTCAGTACCTACATAACTATACTTTTAATTTTTTCGGGATACTTTAAATAAAAAAGTTAAAGAGGGGCGACATTATAGGGGATCACCCTGTACAGGGTGGCTCGAATTCGTGTCTATGTATGGGGAACTCGAAAA
>JAEQML010082822.1:0-10684 GCA_016904865.1 Pissodes strobi | reverse complement strand
GAGAGGGGTTCAGTAATAATCAGATACCCGACATTCTTGCAATTTACGTGGTAACTATTATAGCTAGACCCAACAAACTTTATATTACTGAACTCGCCTTAAAGAGCTCTATCGATATACAGAAGAATATACAGGGTGTCCCATTAAAAAAAACATTAATTTAGTCTGTACAGTAGAATTTCGATGTTCAATTGTTTTTCTAGTAACACCGCAGAAAACTGTATGAAAATCCTTACAACTTTTGTATTTAACATTTTTTTATACGAGGGCAAATAAAAAAGTTAAAGGGGGGTTACATTTATAACCGGACACCCTGTACTCATTTCTACCACTATGATGTCGTTATTAAAAAAAAAACGCACGCCACTGACTTTTGCGACTAAGATATCGTTTTAGATTTGCTCAGTGATAGAGCAAACCATTTCCAAAGCATAAATTAATTAATTGCTGTTTATCAGGATTAGAACAATTTTCCGGTGAAAGAAACTATCGCAACTTCTTGAAAGGAACTTTCGAGTTTCTCGAGACGTTCGCACCCGTAGCAGCAGGTCTTGACGTTTCTTCCTTTATCGTAAATTACAATGTTCTCGTTTGTTTAACGGATATCTGCCCGAACTTAACAACCAGCCAACATTTAAACTCGGTATAAAGTTTCACCGAAATTAAGTTGTTAATTGCGTTCAGTATTTTTCTCTCTACAATGTATTAACTTAACGAACAAACTGCAACACGACTGACAAGATTTAACGCCCTGCTTTCTCAGCCTCAAATTAGCTGTTGAATCTAGTGGTTGATCTTCTTAATTAAATAAATACTTTTCTTTTATGCATCTATACATACTCGAGAAAGAGAGTGTGTTAAAAAATAATGTTTTTCTACAGCCGCGCGCAAAATAACTAAATACTAAATTCAAATGAAACCGCAAAATCGACGAATGCCGTGGATCCTTATTTTGCGCTCTAGCGCGAACATGGAAAAGGAAATTCTCACTTTTTCCGTCTAGTGTGCTGAATGGTCATGGAAACCGAAGATAAATAAATGACAGTCGTACGTTTATTACAGTTTATTGCTGGTACTCCTATTCTAAATATGCCCGAAGCCCGAACATAATATGTCAAAACTGACAGTCATTGGCCAATTTCAGAATAAGTATAGAGAAAAATGTACATTTTTATTTAAAAAATGCGGCTGTAGAAAAACTTCTGTGTGTTTTTCGAGCGCAAAGTAAAATTGCCGTTTTCGAAAGATTATTGCGCTCCGCTTACGCGTCGCGCAGTAACATTCTTTCTCAAGCGGCAATCCGTTACTTTGCGCTCTAAATACACAAATAACTATTTTACTTAAAAAAAAATCCGAAAGCCATTTCCTGCCGAAGTCGTTTGAAATTGGAGTGGTCCAAAGACGTATAAAAAATAGACAGATTTGCAGATTTGCTTACTAAATATGAAGACACTAACATCGTTCCCATCTTATAAAATAGTGCGCATGTCGTACTATTACTTACCGCTACTGCGGCGCTGTTGCCGATGACAGCTAAGAGTATGTCTGTATCTTGGAAAATCGGCAGCTTGTTTTTCATAACGTGACAGAAAAATCACATTTATTAGAAAATAGAACATGTTAAAATATATTTTTTTCGCTTTAAAGTATAGGTACTGTGTAGATTATAATACTAACATATTAACGTTTATAAACACAACTTGAATCAATATGGAAACAAAAAAAAAGGAAGTGATATTTATTTTCCGCTAGGTAAATTGGGCCCTATATCACTACTTCACCACTTCACATTATTCACCAAATCAGCGGTACTCCCTCTTGCCGCGCACTCCCGCCGGTTTATTTTGAAAATTAAATACTAAATTAGTAAAAATCTTTTATTTTGACCTCATAGAGCAGTCGTGTTGCCTTTTTTAATTGGCATGCTGGCCGCCATTTTTAAAACAAATATTACCTTATGATTCTTCGTTGAAAAGTAAATTTAAAAGAGAATCGGAATATTTTAAATATACAAGGTGCAATTTAAAATAAAAACCACTTGCGGTTTACCGGACATAATATACGCCACGAGAAATAAGAATACCTATCCCACTCTCCTTGAGACTGCTTTAAAACACCATGCAAATAATAACTTCCTGTATATTTGTTCACATCTTCGGATTCCCCTACAAATATCTATTACAAGGACGGGTTAAGGTATGGTTACGCTTGCGCGTCGGACCATTACCTCCTACAACTAGGCCAACTAGCTAATATTAAAATTAGCAGTGACGTCATCCTAAGAGGTCAATACTTTTTGCTATAAAAAAAGCATTCAGAGGAGCCCAGTAAAATTATTGATTATTTTATCGCGCCTACTTCCGTATTTAACGTTGATTGCCACGCTGGGCGACTGGAATGTCAATTTCCATCTCGCCGTCTTCGATGTATTCTGTACAGTGCTGACAGATTGGGCGCTTTATCACAATTTGGGCTACTTCTCACTGTAGTTCCCCACAAATTATTTTTCAAAGAAACGTAAAACATTTGTTTTGGATTACAATTAACAATATATTAGATACTTAATGTAAAAGTTTGCTTTGTATAGTCCTATTAAATATAAATAAATATCTAAAATCCGAAAAGTAAATAAGTCTATAAAAACCGGAAAGTGAAGCATTACGGAATCAAAACCTTTAAGAAAATAAACGTTGCTAACCCATAACCTAATTATTTTCTATAAATATATACTTTCATTTAAAAACATAATTTGAAATGTCATTCAACAAATGCTGTAAAAATTAGTCCAACTAAATATACGTTAAATAGTTTACATCCCAAATAATGTATGAAACTAACTCTACCGACCCAGACGGTCAGAATAATTTTTTACCATTTATTTTTTACCATTGCGCAACCACCAACGCAAATGATTTAATATTTGGGCTGTCGTTAGCAGTTCGAGGATCACGAGACGATTCTTAAAAATCTGGCAACACTGCCTGCCAGTTGCCAGCGTTCTTTCCACGTTCGTACCCGATTCTTAATTGTTCTTCGATTTTCGATTGATTTTCGGTGGATTTCTTTATAATATTAGTACTTTAGTGTGTTTAAATTTATGTGAACAATGCCGTCCAGATGATGTGCACCAGGCTGCCGTAGAAACTACCCGAAAGGACCTAAAGTTCATGTTTTTAGGTTTCCAAAATGTTTGGACTTAAAGACATGTTGTTTATAAATTTTGTTCCTGTTAGCTAATTTTGGAGTAAGTGATATTTAGTGTAATTATGCCTCATAAAGGCTGTAATGCAATGTTTGCTATATGCCCTCATTCCTATAAATATTTGCGTAATCATGCTCCTATTATTTTACCTCATCCTAACACTGTAAAATATATTTGTTACATATTTTTAACAGATCCCCATATTAATGTAAGACATTATTTTACCTTTTTGACACTGTTCATCTACTAAAATGTATTTTTAACAACTGGCTAACTAAACCTGAGCAAGCATTTTTCTATCCCGATTTTGAGGCAGGCCAAAAAAATGTGCTTCGTTTTCAGTGGTCAAAAAACTTCATGAACTAGAACCAGACAAAATATTAAAACATGGGTATTCCCTTAGTTTAAAGGTCATTTTTCCATCATCTATAAAAAGACAAAATGTTAAATTAGCTCTCAAAATATTTAATCCTCTTATTACAGAGGCTCTGAAAGGTTTTGTTAATAATTTGCCACATTCACAAGACACATCAGAGTTTGTTAATTATTGGACCTAGTGAAGAATAGTTAATGTTAAAACTAGTGATCGGCCGATATGCTTTTTTTTGCCGATACCGATAATCGGCCGATACCGATATTTGAGTTGCCGATACCGATAAAATATCGGTATCTGCACGAAATTTTAAAACATTGATATAAAAATTATTTAATATTAATAATATAGTATTTAATATACATACATACTAGGGTAAGTAAAACATCTAAATAGTGGCAAATTTGCAAACATTAAAGAGATCCGCCAACACCGCATTATTCTTTTTGGGAGTCATATGAGAAAGTTTTGTAAGTGAACCATCAAAAAAAAGTAAAGGTCTTGAAACAAATTAGAAAAACTGGAAAGGAAGGAAATTAGTTTGTACCTATCAACTTCCGCAATTGACAGAAATGAAACTCCATTTGAATGGTGGGATTTCAATAAAAAGGATATTCCTTTACTTAAAAGTCAAGCAAATATTTTTTTATCTGCTCGTTCTGCAAGCCTCAAATTTTCTCCGATGCTGGCAACATTTGTTGTATTAGAAGAAATAGATTGATCCCTGAGCGCGCTGAAATCCTGATCTTTTTGCATCGCAATTTGAAAAAGTTAAATTTTGGTTACTAGTTAGTAGTTTATACTACATTACGTCATGAATAATCACATGTATCAAACTTTTATTTTTGTTATTTCCTGTTTAGTGTAGAGGAATTGCATAAGTGCACTTTATTTGCAATGTTAAATTCTTGATGCTGTGTTATTTAAAATAATAAACATTAATTTAAAAGTAATTTGATTGTTTTTTTGTTTTATTACAAGAAATTATAATACTAGATTTGTATTTCAAAATAAATGAAATAAAATTGCTTTAATTTAAAAAAAATGCCGATATTTATCGGCAACATTTTGCCGATACCGATTATCGGCAAAATTTGCCGATATGCCGATACGATACCGATACACCGAGATTTATATCGGTATCGGCCGATCACTAGTTAAAAGCCCTCTTAAGGGAAAACATTTATTAGATAAATTTCAAGAACCCTTCACCAGAGAAATACTATCAGTCTCCAGCGATGATCCGAAATTTAATTTTCTGCTAAAAATGCAAATGCAGTAATCGCTTATTTAAGTGGATATTACTGTCATATTGTTTTAAAAAAATTAAGTTGTGGATTTTGCAAAGAAAATTTAACTTTTAATGAACCTTGTGTTGTAGAAGATTCTTAAAATTTAATCAATTCCTTAAGTCGTGGGGCTCTTTTATTCCTCGTGAACAAGTAGTGGACGTAGTTTCAACAGCCTATATTATATTTAAAAACTGACTAATGAGTTGGAAGACACATTTTTAGATATTTACAATAAAAAGTCTCTTTTTCTCGACTGTGTAGGCGGCCGTGAAGTTTCGTTTTTCCTCCGCCGGAGCTTTACTTTTCACTTTTCCGCCGGCGGAGGTAAAAGTGTTGTCGTAGCAACATAGATACAATACAGACAACAAAATAAGCGTCAACAACTCTAGATTTATTAAACTACAATTTGTATTTATCATTCAATTTGTGACTGCATTTCTAAAAATCACTAATATAGGAACAAATTGGTTATTATTTAATCGAACTTACTCAATAACTGCTTATCAATACGGAATTAAAACGCAATCGGAGACGCAATCTTAAAAAAAATAATTATTGTTGACAGTGTCCACTGACAGCTTTATGTTACATTACTATAGCAACAACCTGTGCCTATTCACCGACACCGGTTTAAGCCGCCTTGCGAACCCACTTAGCTTTAATAATAATTATTAGATATTATTACTATTAAAAAGAGATGTTTTTGCATTAATTTGTCATTGGCATATTTTATTTGGAGGAAAAGTTACTTTTCATGGCTTGCTCTCTGTTACCAGCCTCACTCCGTTCGGCTGTTAAACACGAGCGCGTCATGAAAAGTATTACTTTTCCTCCATATAAAATAATATACTATTCTTTGTGAGCTGTTGTTAAACTATCTAAATAAAAAACAGCCTTTTGACTCCCTTTGAAAATTGTAAAAATCACCTAAAAATTGATGTTTCAAAATTTTTTCTTAGCAGCATTTCAAATACACTTTTAACATTGGAAATGTTTTTGTTTTCCTATTATGGGGTATCAAATCACGAAAAAGTGCATGCTACATTTGGCACATCACGTAATATACGTGAGAGATCGTGTTAGTCTGTTTCTGAGGACGGAATCGGTTCAAATGACAAAAATAAATTAAAGCTAACTGAAACTAACCGAAAGTTGATTGAACGACTAACCCAAATTAACTAAAAGTAACCATAATCACAAAAAGGGTTAAATTGAGTCGGAACAAATTAAAAAAATAAAAGTAAGTTAAAACTAACTCAGAGCAACCGAAATTTGGCGAATAACCAAAACTAACCATAAAAATTAAAATTGGTTATAACCTATCGGATCCGGTTCAAATTACTAAAATAGTCTAACTGAAACTAACCGAAAGTTGATTCAACGACTAACCGAAAGTAACCAAAAGGTCCAAAAAAGGCTAAAACGTACCGGAACAGATTAAAAATATTAAAGTAAGTTAAAACTAACCAAACGAACCGAACTTTGGCGACTAACCAAAATACCCCAAAACCATTAAATTCGATTATAACGTATCGGCGCAGATTGAAATGACTAAAATTAAAACTAACTGAAATTAACTGAATATTGATTGAAAGACTACCCACGACGACTATCTAACCCAATATAACCTAAACTAACCAAAAGCACCAAATATGGCTAAAACGTATCGAAACAGATTAAAAATATTATAGTAAGTTAAAAATAACCCAAATTAACCGAATATTTTCGACTAACCAAAATTAACCAAAAACATTAAAATTGGTTATAACATATCGAAAAGTTGATTGAATGACTAACCAAAACGAATCAATAGTAACCAAAAGCACCAAAACGGGCTAAAATGTATCGAAATAGGTTACACAAATTAAAGTAAGTTAAAACTAACCAAAACGAACCGAATTTTGGCGACTAACGAAAACTAACCAGAAACAATATATTTGACTATAACGTATCGGAGCCCGTTCAGATGAATTCTTTGGTTTCTTAACAGTGAGTTTCCAAGGTCGCATCACGACACGGAAAATTTTGTGAACGTCACGACATGGTTTATGCATAGCTGATTATAACGTATCGGAACCCGCTCAAATAGGTAAAATAAATTGAGATTAAGTGAAAATAACAGAAAGTTAATTGAACGACTAACCAAAAACTAACCAAACTTATTTGAAAAATTTGAAATTTTAGTGAACATCACTCACGACACGGTTTATGCATAACTGATCATAACGTATCAGAACCCGCTCAAATAAATAAAATAAATGGAGACTAAGTGCAAATAACCGAGAGTTGAATGGACTACTAACCAAAACTAACCATCTATTAAAATTGATTAGAACGTATCGGAACCGGCTCCAGTAAGTAAAATATCATGAGACTAAGTGAAACTAACCGGCAGTTAATTAGACAACTAACCAAAACTAACCAAATTTATTAAACTTGATTATAACGTATCGGAACCGACTCAAATGACTAAAATAGGTTGAGACTAAGTGAAACTAACCACAGATCTAGGAAGGGGAAACTAACCGCAAGTTGATTAGATGACAAACCAAAATTAACCAATCTTATTAAAGTTGATTATAACGTATCAGAACCAGCTCAAATAAGTGAAATAAGTTGAGACTAAGTGAAACTAACCAAAAGTTGATTAGACGACTAACCCAAAGTAACCAAATCTATTAAACTTGATTATAACGTATCGAAACCGTCTGAAATGACTAATATAAGTAGAGACTAAGTGAAACTAACCGGAAGTTGATTAGACGACTAACCAAAACTAACCAAATTTATCAAACCTAATTATAACGTGTCGGAACCGACTCAAATGACTAAGATAAGTTGGAACTAAGTGAAACTAACCGAAAGTTGATTAGACTACTAACCAAAACTAACCAAATTTATTAAAATTGATTATAACGTATCAGAACCAGCTCAAATAAGTAAAATAAGTTGGGACTAAGTGAAACCAACCGAAAGTTAATTAGACTACTAACCAGAACTAGCCAAATCCATTAAAATTGATTATAACGTATCGGAACCGACTCAAATAACTAAAATAAGTTGAGACTAAGTGAAACAAACCGAAAGTTGATTAGACGACTACCCAAAACTAACCAAAGCTATTAAAACTGATTATAACGTATCGGAGCAGGCTCAAATAAGTAAAATAAGTTGAGACTAAGTGAAACTAACTGGAAGTTGATTAGACAACTAACCAATACTAACTAAATTTATTAAGATTGATTATAACGTATCACAACTAACTTAAATGACTAAAATAAGTTGAGACTAAGTGAAACTACCCGAAAGTTGATTCGACGATTAACCAAGACTAACCAAATCTATTAAAATTGATTATAACGTATCGTAACCGGTTCAAATGACTAAAATAAGTTGATATTAAGTGAATCTAACCGAAAGTTGATAAGCCGACTAACCAAAACTAACCAAATCTATTAAAATTGATCGGAACCAGCTCAAATTAGTAAAATCAGTTGAGACGAAGTGAAACTATCCGAAAGTTTATTCGACGATTAACCAAGAATAATCAAATCTGTTAAAATTGATTATAACGTATCGTGACTGACATAAGTTGATATTAAGTGAAACTAACCGAAATTTGAATTGACGACTAGCCAAAACTAACCCAATCTATTAAAATTATTTATAACGTATCGGAAACTGTTAAAATGACTAAAGTAAGTTGAATTTGAGTGAAACTAACCGAAACTTGATCGGACGACTAACCAAAATTAACCAAATCTATTAAAATTAATTATATCGCATCGGAACCGGTTCAGATGACTAAAATAAGTTGACACTACATGAAACTAACCGAAAGGTGTTTACACGATTAACCAAATCTAAACAAATTTATTAAAATTGATGATAGTGTATCGGTACTGGCTTAAATAAGTAAAATAAGTTAAGACTAAGTGAATCTAAACGAAAGTTGATTGGAAGACTAACCAAATCTATTGAAATTGGTTACAACATATCGGAACCGGCTCAAATAAGTAAAACAACTGGACACTAAGTGAAACTAACCGGAAGTTGATTAGACGACTAACCAAAAGAAACCAAGTTTATTAAACTTGATTATAACGTATCGGAACCGACTCAAATGATTAAAATAATTTGAGACTAAGTGAAACTAAGCGCAAGTTGATTAGGCGACTATCCCAAACTAACCAAATCTATTAAAAATGAGTCGGTTCCGATACGTTATATATCGGAACCGACTCAAATGACTAAAATAAGTTGAGACTAAGTGAAACTAACCAGAAGTTGATTGAATGACTAACCAAAACTAACCAAATTTAGTAAACTTAATTATAACATATCGGAACCGATTCAAATGACTAAAATAAGTTAAGACTAGGTGAAGCTAACCGAAAGTCGGTTAGACGATAAACTAAAACTAACCAAATCTATTAAAATTGATTGTAACGTATCGACACCAGCTCAAATAAGTAAAATAAATTGAGACTTAGTGAAACTAACTGACAATTGATTAGACGGCTAACCTAAACTAACCAAATCTATTAAAATTGATTATAACGTATCGGAACCGACTCAAATAACTAAAATAAGTTAAGACTAAGTGAACCCAACCGAAAGTTGATTAGATGACTAATAAATCAAAACTAACCAAATCTCTTAAAATTGATTATAACGTTTTGGAACTAGCTGTAAAATAATTTGAGACCAAGTGGATCTAACCGAAAGTTGATTGCACGACTAACCTCATCTATTAAAATTGATTATAACGTAACGGAACCGGCTCAAATAAGTAAAAAAAGTTGAGACTAAGTGAAACTAACCGAAAATTGTTTAGACGACTAACTAAAACTAACCAAATCCATTAAAAATTATTATAATTTATTGGAACCGACTCAAATGACTAAAATAATTTGATACTAAGCAAAACTAATCGCGTTAGATCGGATATTGAGAGACGAATGGAATGCAGTTTTTACAACCACCACTAATGTTATAAATTGTAAAAACGATCGAATCTTGAAGTAATATGCATTTATGTGGTATATTTTGGTAAACTAAACTTACGTAATCTGCTAAAAGTCATTTTTTACATTAGATTGTGTTAAGGGTGGGTGAGGGTGACTTTTAGTTTCTCGCGACAGACTAGTCGTGTCTCATATCGTTAGATCGAGGAATTTCAGACGAATCGAATGCAAATGGTCTTTTGCTTTTTCAACCACTCTTATAACGTTATAAATTGTAAAAAAGAACAAAATTTCAAGTAATATGCATTTATTTGGTATATTTTGGTAAAGTAAACTTACGTAATCTAACCTGATCTCACCCAAACTTCTATCAACTATTATATTTCCACACAATTATGAGTTTTCTCAGATCTCAAATTTAATAAGCGTTGCATTCTTCTTCTGTATTTTCAATGTCTCCCCCGGTTGCATCTTTGTGAAGGACTGTGAATTTTTAATAATTATTGTTCTAAACATAATCATAATCTTTTGGCTAAAAGGAAAAAAAGGAAACTGGAGACTTTTAATAAATAAATATTAGATCCCAATAATATACCGAGTAATATACCCAATCTAACACAAGAAAGTAAAATCTGAAACCTAAAGCTTTCATGTTTTGTCATAAATATTTGAATATTGCAAGGTTCTTTGGATGGAGAAAACCGAGGAGAAAACACACTACCAAATTTGACATTACTATTACCTATTATGACACCTTTATACACTATAGGTATATATACAGGTATACATTTTGCCACCTATCTTGGCAGGAACGTCAAACTGGTGAGAGGAGTTTGATTACGGGGAGTGA
>JAEQML010082821.1:0-10684 GCA_016904865.1 Pissodes strobi | reverse complement strand
AGCGTAATAAAAAAAAAATTGAAGTTTATTATCACTGTCTCATAGTCTTGAAGCAGAATGGTTTGTCCTTAATGAGGCTGATTTTCAAATTGTTATGAAAGCTGAATAATGTAGTGATCATAAGAAAATCCCAACTATATAGAGACTAATTAAATGCATGGAAATTCAAAGTTTAGAAATAAAGTCGCTGCCTTTTAGTTCTTAATTGAAAACATTTCTGAGCGTCTGCACTTCCAAAGAAAATTTTAATTATGCTGCAATAATTCTAATTAATTATGCATTACTCGACTTCTCTTTTACCCTTTAAGGAATGCTACGATGATTTGCATGCTAAAATATTTCTTTATTTTCCTTTTAGTTTGATTTAAATAATAAATTGATTTAGACGAGATTTTGACGGTTTTTTTAAAGGGAAATTTTGCTATTTCTTGTGTATGTTATGCTAATAGGATATTTACTGTGCAAGTGAGTGAACAGCCCCATTGAGATACAGGTAAGGAATTGGCACAAGAAATATGCACCATGAGTTGTGTAACCTCACAAGTATATTAATGAGGTTAACTCGCGTGTATTGTACAATGTTTTTTATTATGCATGCATCATAATCAATGATTATCGCACGCTGCAGCGTGCTTAAATAGTTATTTTCCTAACAAGTGCGCAAAGTGATACTTTGTCGCACGCGATTGATGTTGACCCAACGACGCCAAGCGGAGTTCGGTCAATCAGTCGAGTGCGGAGAAGTCACTTTGCGCAAGTGTTAGGAACAATATTTTTTCTTCGAGCGCGGTCCAAACCATCACAGAATAATATTGACCCGTATTTAGATAAAAGAAAAAGTATCTGTCAATTATACCTACTGTTGCTTTACATGACTATTATTGTTGACCTGACATGACTTAAAAAGATATGGTTTTTGGTTTAAGTTGTAATATCGCGAATTACGGAAGCTTTTAGAGAAAAGGGAATGATTAAGAGTTAAAACGGTTTTCTTATGTTGCATAAATAATTCGATCAATCACATTTTTCTTCCACGTGCCAGGATACATTCAGGTAAATCTTGGGGTCATTAGAACTATCCATTTTCTTAAGGCTTTCTAGCGACGCTGAGGATTATGTTTTTTGGGATACTTCGTTTTACACCTAGATTTGTTTAAAATCTGGCAATCTGACAATTATAAGTATTGTTGCTTGACATAATTTTTTACTACTATACCGAGGATTTCAAAATATATGGTTTTTGGTTTAAGTTACAATATCGCGAATTACGGAAACTTTTAAGGAAAAGAGTATAATTATGACTTAAAACGGTTTCTTATATTGCATAAAAAGTCCAAAAGTGTAAAGTTTCTAAAAATATATGAACATTGTCTCTGGTGATTTTAGAGACTTTTACTTTCCCGCACATTTTCCCGCATAGCGTGCGGGAAAGCACTACTTTGCGCACTGAGTAGCGTGCGCAAAGTAGCTACTTTGCGCACGCTCGTAGAAAAATGTTGTTTATGATGCGCCTACTTTTTTAAAGGTTGCTATAGAAACATTTGATCTACCTTTTTTACCTAGATATTTACCTGCCGTTTAAATTACTATATGTCAAAATGAAGGAACACATTTAGAAACAACATTGCTTTATTCTAAATAGTAACTACGTAACTCAAAAAAGTAAAACATTTTTGAGAATATGATGCATTCGTAATAAAAAATAGCGTATGATATACGTGTATAAGAGGCCTTTAAAGCTCTTGCGACTTACAAAACACTTCGCTACGCGTCGTGTTTTGAAATATGTCACGCGTGCATTAAAGGCCCTCTTATACACTTATATCATAATATACTATTACGTACGTCCGATTATAAATTATACACATATTTATATATTTGATCAATAAATCAGTACCCCTAAGTCTACCTCCACCTTCGCCCATTTGTGTGCCAACAATCTCACTTGTTTGCATTCCGGTACTGCCATCATGTGGTGCCGAGGGTAACGTGCTAGTTTTATAGTTAAGTTTAAAAATTTATTGATCGTAAACAAAATACACAACTATGCAAATGGAAAGGTATTTACAACACACTTTGTTAGCATATGCATTACATGCAAACATAATATAAGGTATATAAGGAACTATTTAGGTGGTTTTAGCTCAAAATTACATGAAGATGGCCTGTAAAATTACAGATTCGCAGCTATCAACCACACCTACCAAATGATAGAAGAACAGTGACATGGGTGACATCCCTCTCGGCCCAATGTTGCTTACAGAATATTTCAAAAACGTACTAAGTCTAGTAGAACTAAACTAGCACCGTGTAGAATGAAATTTTGCACATTTAAATACCTATCTCGAGACAAAATAAGAAAAGAAACTATAGATGATCCTGCCGCAACTGGCTAGCGTCTATACGAACCAAAACCAAGGTTAATTAAAGAAATTGATAAACTGTGACAATAATCATACTACAAGTAGTTAACCAATTAGTACCGACGTTATTTTACATAACCGTGACAACACTCCATACCATGGATGCGGTACGAATTATTGTCCTGAGTTAAGAATGTTAAAGCAGGCATCATGCTAGATATTTACTGCATTAACAACTATAACCGATAGATGGCGCAGTAATGTCGACAATCGATAAAATGTTCAGAAATATTATTTGGAGACGAAAACAGATATCAAATGTGCATAATAAGAACCAAATTTAAGCTAATTTTAAATATACGAAATTAAAAATGTTACAATTCAATATTTCAGAATTAAGAAATTGATTAGATTTTCTTAAGAAAAATAATCGTGCATTAGTTTCATTATCTATAAATCAAAAGAATTTTTAATATGCAGCGTGCAGTGCTATTTAAAATTGCTTGATTCTGCAAGGTCACATCTTTGTGTTTCATATAAAGTTAGATACAAATCTGATATTTGATCAAAATTTCTTGACAATGTTTATCTGTGTGGGTCTTATATATCATATAAAACAAAATTATTTTATTTTGACAAAAGCGCATATTTGACGTAAAAGCTTTAAAATTACACTTGGTCCGTGTCCCTTTTATTATCCTTAAGTGCATTTCGGATTCTTTTTAGTTGGCCATCCTTATCCTAGATGAGTAACTTCTGGTTACAGGCAGTGTGTACTGTATGAATAGTTTTTCGTGGTGATAACATACAAGCTATAGTTAATTATTATTATTTGTGGATTGGGATCAATCAGATTGAAAATTAATTATTTTGCTTTGCGTGTTGATTTATTGTAACATAAAAAAATCCGTGATCCATTGAACTTAAGAGATATAATGGCTATAATACTGCAATAATGAATTTAAATTGAGACATATATTGCTGCGATTTTGTTGAAATTATATTTTAAGATTTTTAAATAAAAAATTGCTATTCAAAATCAGGGACCATAATAATTTGTCACTTATGTAATACAACCAGGCCTACAAAAACTTTGTTTACAACACTAGCTACCACTTTTTTGAGGAGCAAACATGCTCGCCAAAATGTTTTCATCGCACTCTACCTTAAACGTCCCCCAAGGCAAGGCTCTCCCCACCATATCGAACATCAACACTACCATGGCAGAAGTTAAGTTCCATCACGGTGATATTCGTAAAATCCGCAAAGAACTAAATACGCAAATCTTCACCTCGGCTTAAAAGAGACCGTGGGTAAATAATATCAAATAAGAAAAAATAAAAATTAAGTGAATTTGCAAGTACAGATGCGTAAGCTAGAACGAGTCGTCTTCAAAGCGTGCAAATCGGCCCTAGCTCTAATGCCGGAGAGTAGGGTGTGTTATTTATAAGGCGCCAAGGGCTTGTAGACGGCACAAGCAAGAAATACCCCAAAGCTGAAATATGGCACTCGTTTTAGCCTAAGCTTCGCAACTTCCAAGAGACAATTACTTAAATAAATTCGAAATTAATTTGATTAAGTTGATTTGAATTTAATCAATCCGAACAAATGAGAAATAAAATAATAGCCATGAATTAATTTAATAATTAGAGAATTAATTTAATTATGAACGGCAAGTAAGTAGGCCAGTATTAAAAATTAAAAAGTGAGACGCAAAAGAAAACTAATTATTAACGACAAAGCCAATATTAAACTGTAGAATCTATAGCAAGTCAATGAAGCCGAAACATTTCAAACATACAGCGCTAATGAATTGAATCAAAGTACTCACCTTCTTTAATCTTCCAGATTTCTTCATATCCAGGTAATCCAGGAATAAATAAATAACACAGGTAAAATTCAGTAAATAGAAACACAGGCAAATTCAGTTAATAGGAAGTTGGTTTATTACTCAATGCGAAACACAGAACAATCAGATGACGATTTTTTCGATATTCTAGGCTGCTATACTAAATATTACGACTAGAACTGCCTACCGTTCTAATAGTCAGAAATTTTACTCAGTTACTTGAGGCATAAACGTAAATAAAAGAAAATAAAAAACAATTATTAATTGAATTATCTCGCTCAATTACATGCCGATATCATTATGTATCATGGATAGAACAAACATTTCCAATAATATTTAGGTTCCTTGGTTCACTCGAACGTGCTCACCTTGTGATGGCTAACGAGCTCAAAGAGAAATATTACGCGATATAACCGGTGTTAAAAACAATTTGAACTAATTAAAAATATAAATTCTTACTTTAGAAAATCACCGTTCAAGTAACATAAATAAAAGACCCTATTCGATTATTATTTAGGCTCGTGGTCTGACGTCACAGTACCGCTCTACAAACTAATTATGTTTATAATTAAAATTAGGTACGCCAATAATAAATGATACCTTGGGCAGTCGATTAAAATTAAATCAGTAGATTGGGCGCTGTCTTCGTTAATCAATTATTAACCAGACTGTATCTGACCATAAAGGCACTCTCCGTAGAGACTAGAAAACTAGACCAGGAACTAGGCAACACAACGCCAAATCTACCGAAAGGAAGCGAGAGCTCCCTAATAAGGTACCTGAACAAATCGATATTCGGAAAAATATTTCGCGTTACTCGTCGCAAATTTCGTGAAATTATACCCGATTATTTTAATAAACTACGAGCCTGTTTCGGCCAGTTAAAAATGTTAAAGGTATCGACTGACAAGAATGAAGCAAGCTGAATCTAGATTTTGATTTACAAGAATAAAATAAGTTAAATTTTAAGTTTCAACTTATTAATTAGAGCAAAGAAAATTATCTTAATTAACAAAAAAAGACTTTATTTAAAGTTGAATTCTTGGGCAAAGAAAATTACGGTTTGGCGTGTTTTCGTCAAGGAGATAAATTTAAGTTAAATCTCGGGTTTATTAACCAGAGTGACGAATAATACGGTTAGGCGTTGATGGTTAAAAATATAAACGAGAGAAAAGGGTAGTACAAACACTAATAAGAAAGATAAGATAGCTCACGTTCAGTTGGTGGCTTCTCGGCTGTTGTCCAGGTGAAAAGAAAAAAAAACATCTACTTCCTCCGACGAAGAAGGACTCTAACGGTGCCCTGACCGAGTCACAATCCAGAGACCAGACTGGCGTGGCCTAATGACTGAGCTTTAAGGGCTAGTAAACAAAACTCTGTTGGTTAAAGTACCCCGACGGTCGAAGTGTACCCCTACGGTTGTAGTGTACCCCTATGGTTGAACCCTGTAGAACATCAAAATATTCAAGGTTTGGCATGTAACTCATGACCAAAGGACATTTAAACTCAGACAATAAAAAAATATATATATCGAGAGGAAACAATGGAAAAAAAATGAAATTAACCTGTAAAGGGTTGCTATACGACTAGCTCGTTGGAACGCACAGGTAGGTCGTGGACGGACAAAGGCTTCTGTAAAGAATTAAGACGCAATGTAGTAGAGAGACAAAAAAACAAATTCACTCACCTACTTAAGGCAGCATCAAATCCCAGTCATGGGGCAAGTTCCAGGCACAACGAACAAAACTAACCAATATAAGCAAAATAAGACCTGAGACTATAATATAAATTGGTCGGTCAGAACAATCCCATGAGGTAAAGCAAAAAACTTCCAACACGACCACTGCCCTGAACGGCAAGCCAACGTAGAGTGATTTTCTTCAAAAACTCTCCATAAGCAGATGCTTCCTTCCAATATTTCCACTACAACTACGCCTGGCCAATAAGAGTATAGTCACCCGTCACGTGGCCACGAGCTGTCATACCCGATAATTTATCTAGAGCGATTTCGAAAGGAATATGCAGAACTTTGATGTACCAAATCCCATCTTAAAGGAAATAACCATTCGACCCACCATTCATTAGGGAAACGTACAAAGGTAAATGACAATTTCCGCGACGTCAACACAAAAGAAAGAAAGTCTCTAAACGGCATGCACGTTCCGGAGTTGGTACCATAAACAGCCACAGAAAACTACTCTAAAGGCAACCTGGACGATCCTAATTTTGAATTTCCGGTAGAAGGCAACTGCAATTCACTGCCTGCACTGCATTCACCGGTCGATAGAGGTCATTACAGCGAGTGATAGTAAATAATAAAACGAACTGCACCAGTTTGTCAAGAATAGCCCCATGATATATTATTACGTGAACATAGGGAACAAACATCTATTTGGCGGATCTGCCATTTAGTCAAGGAGAACTCTTACCTAAACCTTTAGACTCAACTTGATGTTGAGGGAAAGCCGCACGTTACAAACTAACAGCCATTTTTATAGAATTTATTGTCCGTCTTACCAAAAGGAGATTTACCCATCTTCTTGCAAAGTCGCTCGAGTGCAACCTGTTCAAAAAAAGGCAAGACAACCTCAAACTATCGTTCAATTGCCTCGGTTCCAATAAACGCCAAAGTCATGGAACGTGTAGTCAGTCAGCAACTACTCAAGTACCTCGAGGCCAACAGATTAATTAGCGATAACCAATACAGCTTCCGCAAAGAGAGATCGACAGATATAGTGTCCTATGTCACTCATATAGAGAGTAGGGCAATTGAGAACTACGGGTAATCTCGAGCGATTGCGTTGGATATTTCGAAGGCATTCGACAGAATTTTTAATAACGGATTGCTCAATAAACTGCCGTCCTTCGAGCTGCCAGCCTCCTTTTGTAGCTGGCTTGCCAGTTTCCTTAAGAACCGATCTCTGCACACACATCTCAGACACCTTCACCATTAACGCGGGCGTGCCTCAGAGCGTAATACTTTCACCGGCCCTATCCCTGAGCTGTATTAATGTCCTGCTGACCGAAACCAATAATCCTGTTTATAGTTTTGCAGATGCCCTTGTCTCCCAATTTAGATCGGAAAACTTTATCAGCGACTGAAACATATCACCGCAGACATGATGACATCTGGAGAAGGTTCGAGCTTGGGGCGAGAGAAATTTGATCCAGTTTAATGCAGCAAAAACGCAAGCGGCTACTTTTACCAAGAAAGCCAATACGGCGGGCCCTGACATTATTATGACAGGATCGATCGTTTCTTCATCCTCGTCATTCGGACTACTGGGTGTCGGTGAAGAGCGATAGGTCCGGGCAGGACCACCTTGCTAACGCCAAAAAGCAGCCTCGCAGAAGCTTGGTGCGCTATTTCGCAACAAAAAACTGTATACAACCCAGCAGCTGCTCTTGCTTTACAAAGTGCAAATAAGACCGTGCTTAGAATATTGCCCACACATCTGGGGTGTCGCACCGAAGCACGCCCTAAAGCTGTTGTAGTCCATTCAGAAGGGAGCTGTGCATCTCGTTCGCGACCCGGAGTTGAGCCGGGATCTGGATAGTCTGGAACACCGCACCAGCCGAGATATCTCTGTTTTACAGATATTTTTACGGCAGATGTTCCCAGGATTTGGCCCGCCTCATCCCGCCCCCCAGCAACGCCTGTCAGATAGTCACGACAGACGGCAAGAGCGCGTCTTGTACAACTGGAAACAACTAGAACATCGCTTTACGATGACTCCTTTGTCTGGCGCACTGCATTGCTCTGGAACTCACTCGCAAAACATCTCACACCAAATTACAACCTGCAGCTATTGAAGAACCGTTTAGTGTGTGTAATTGTCATAAAAAATACGTTCAGTTACATTAATGAAAATAATGTTTGACTTTTTCTCGGTGCTCTAATCAAGCCTACATGTTTCCAAAAACCCAAACGAGTTGGGGTTCGGTCTTTTATAATTATTGATAATAAATATGAGAATATTTATTAACGGTCCTGTGATAAATGAACATATATCACAGCACTTTGTAATTTTTTCTAAAATAACTAATCTTTGGTAAAACTAGTAATTTATGTCGAGATCGATACATCGATATACAGAGTATGCCTAGATTTCATTGAAAAATTAAAAACAATCTCAATAAATTGTATTTTTCTTAAAAGTTGTAACAAATAATTTAGTTTAGAAATTGCAGAATTATGACAAGAATAAACACAGTTATAAGAAGAGTAAAAAATTAATTCCACCTAGTATATTACATGATTTAAGTGAATATAGCAATTTATTCTTAAATATAACTTAATAATTTTCTCTCATAATTTGTGGTACTTAACTGGCTGGAGGAAACCCTATGTAAAAAAAGTTAAATCACTTAATTAAAAGCGTTTCAAGTTGTCTGCACATCGGAATAGATGAACTATGCTGCAATAATTCAAGTTCATTGCTCATTAAGCACTTCCTTTCATTTTGTCCTTGGGTAAGCGTACCGGCGAGATTAATTTGTTTTCATTAAAATCTCGTCGATTAGCCAACTAAATGGAGTAAAACAAAATCATCTAATTTTATTTCGTTTTATTAAATATTACCAAAAACGTGCTGATCGGATTCAGGTTTAAGAATCTTAGTTTGCATTTGTTGATTTTAGTCGATGGTTAAGGCTGTTATATTTTTATGCCGTACCCACGTCTATATAACCGATTTTTAAGGTTAAATGGACATCGGACGACATAAAATTAAAACAGACTTACCAAATATCATGACACGCTATTTTGCATTTCATTTATGACAACAAGAAGAACTTTTCGAAATATTTACTTACCCTTGAGCAGTGGATAATAAATAGCTCTTTATATACGGTATTACTTTTGAGTGTATTTTGAATGTTTACTTTCCTCTCAGCCCTGGAAACAGGTCCAAGTTATATATTTGCCGAAGGTTAATAGCCCCACAGGGTATGGTCATTTCCGATCCGTTAGCTTTCTTTCAACGCTTTCAAATGTACCCGAAAAAGATTAAGAAAAAATCAATCTGAATTCTTTTACCTGTTATTCTCAGCGCGTTAGATGAAATAAACGTTAGTACCCCTAAAGACGAGAACGCATTATGCGGTCGCGATCCCGTCGCATCGCGCTCCTTTCTGGGCTGAGCTGATCGCAGTCCTTGCAAAATCATTCGCATTAGGCGATCGCGCTCTCGTCACTTCGCGGTTCTTTCGGGGATGAGGTCATCGAAAATTAGTCGCGTTTGGTACGTAAGCCTGCATGAGTTCCATAGAAGATATCTTTTTGCTAGCTCTTCTATTTAAAGAGGATGAAAAGCGCCATTTCATTGCTTATTTGCAACCGGCAATTGTATTTTCTTTGCTGGTTGGCATAATTTTTATTGGCAGGATCATATAACTCGGCCTATGTTTCTACTAATACAATAGCTTTTCATACTCCATACTCATATTTCAGTACGGCTGAAACAAACACACTGCCAACGACACAGCAATCACAAATAAACGGTTTAGGAAAAATCACATACTTCGATTTTAACCGATTTATGGAAATAGAATCGAATGTGATCATCAAAAACATTCGCACTAAGCGGTCTCGAGCTGTTCGCGGTCTCATAGCAATCTCTCGATATTCTTTGAGAGAGATCGTTGGAGAACGCGCTGCGAACGAGCACAGCCCGCAAACACCATGTGCGAATGAATGTATTCATAAAACATGGGAAAGAACTTCACTGAGCGCGATCGAGACTAGGACGGCCCGCGATGCGATGGCACCGCGACCGCTAATGCGTTCTCTCCTTAACACTGCTAGAATTCAGCAAAGCATTTTAATTCAATTCATCACTATGATAGTTATAGTGAGAGTTTTTTCCAATTCATAGGACACATTTTTAGAGGATCGTACACAGCGAATCGTTCACAATAACGAATATTTACATTCCTTAAGCATATACATTTGAGCCTTCACATGTGTAAAATTTTTATTTGAAATTTTATTAGTGTTCTTTGTTACTTTTACATTTCATAGGTTTCTGAATGTGAAATAATTGAGTTTGAAACTTGCAAAATGTGAGTGAAAGAAAGATAATCAGAAACGTGTGTTAGTTGAAGAAATAAAGATTTTGCTACGCTCAGTGCTATCTTCTAGTTTTATTTAACTACCTTTACCTCCGATTAGCTGAAACTGGGAATGAACAAAGTTAGGTTAAAAAAATTACAATTGAAGAAGCGTAGGCCAAAACGAGCTGTCTTGAAACGTGCAAATTGGGTCCTAGCTCAAATTTCGGAGAGTAGTGGGAGGAGGGCTAATTTTCTTTAAAGGCGCTACTAACTTGTGGATAGAGTAACACGATTAGTTAATTGCTTAACAACCGGTTCATATGCCTGATTCACTCAGCGGTGTTAGTATTTATAGGTGTGGGTCGTAGAGTTGATGACAGCTGGGCGAAGGCGCCACTAAATTTTCTAGTATGAATAC
>JAEQML010082820.1:0-10684 GCA_016904865.1 Pissodes strobi | reverse complement strand
TAGCCGATTGTAACAAAATCAATCTCAAGCTTGCAGCCCAGAGGCTCGAAAGCGCTGGGTGACGGCGGAGTGCGAGGAGGCTGAGAGATTGCACGATTTACACGACTCATATAACTTTCATAGGAAAGTCAAGCAAATCACTGGCACCCTTAGAAGAGCACCAATTCCGTCCATTAGAAAACAGAATGGAAAACTTGTCTTGGATCCAGTGGATCTCTGTAATGAGTGGAAAGAGTACGTGGAGACATTATTTAAAGATCAGCGCAGTTTGAGGAACATGAACACCTCAAAAGAATTAACAGGACCTATAAGTCTAGAAACTAAAGTACAACGAGCCATTAGAAACACGAAAAATCGAAAAAGCCCAGGTCATGATAATATACATGCTGAAATTGATGGATACGAAATAATTAACATATCTATACAACAAAATACACGATTTAGGCAAAATCCCGTCGGACTGGCTAAAGTCTACCTTTATACCTATCCCCAAAAAGAATATCCCTAAAAACTGCGTAGACTACAGACTTATAAGCCTTATGAGCCGTGCTCTTAAGGTCTTTCTGCGAGTTACCCACGCCCGAATATAAACCAAATGCGAAGCAATGAGCGGAGAACCCCAGTTCGGCTTTATCAGGGTCTGGAAACACGAGAAGCCCTCTTTTCCATGACACTGCTTGATCAACGACGTGACGTATATGGGTGTTTTATAGACTATCAGAAGGCCTTTGATAGTATGAAACACGATCTTCTTTTGGAAAGGCTACATAAGATTGGTATAGACTATAAATACATTACAATAATCCAGCAGCTATACTGGCAACAGATTTCACAGGTGAAAATTAATAATGAATTGACTAAAGAGACATTCAATATATACAAGGGAGTCCGCAAGAGATGCATCTTATCACCAATCCTGTTCAATATATATATGTAGAAAATATTTTTAATTAGCTCTGGAGAAGGATAGAGAAATCGAGATCAATGGAATTCCGATTGATAATATTAGATATGCTGACGATACTGCTATATTGGCAAACTCTCCTGAGGACCTTAAACATATTGAAGACAGAGTTACCCAAATAGGCAAACAAATCGGGCTAAAAATCAATACCAGCAAAACGAAAGTCATGGCAATAACTCGCAGACATGTGGATGTAACAATTAGGATTGACGAGCAGGATGTAGAACAGGTGACGAGTTTTATATATCTCGGTGCCAGCCTTAATCAAGAATGGGACTGCGCCGAAGAGGTGAAAATACGGATTGGACGTGCAAAGACCACGTTTCTCAATTTAAAGAACTTTCTCCTCGTGCGCACTCTTCCACTGACCCTTTGACTTCGGGTAATTAAGTGCTACGTGTGGCCTATCATGTTATATGGGGCAGAGACGTAGTCTCTGAAGGTAAGCACATTAAACCGCATAGAAGCTTTTGAGATTCCTTGTACCGCACACATAATCCACGAGGAAGTGTTGAGAATGGCCGGTGTACAGAGAGAGCTCCTTGATATCGTAAAGGAACGAAAAATATCTTATCCCGGACATATCCGGAGGGGTGAAAGGTACTCAATACCAAGATTGATTTTGCAGCGGTGTCCTACATAGAATATGAATATGATTTGAGAGAAGTACAAGCGATCGCACAGGGCACAAGCAGAAGAAGAAGGGTGCCATTTCCACTTTTTGGCAAAAAAATTCTGGAATATTTACCTAATTTTTGAAAGCTCCTTTCTTAAGTAGGCCTTAAAACGTACCAAACCCACACCAAATCTAAATTTAAAGCTCTTGACAATCAAAAAAAATATATAAAAACTTATTTGACTGACCATTTTCTTGTGCAAAGTGTCGTACAAATCTCCATCTCGGTTCCCATGATTCGTCATATTATGACGTTTTTGCTTCCTGGTACTCTTTTTAATTTCCCACGTTATCTCCCAAAGAAATTGTTGTACCTTAAATGTTTATCCAAATATTGTCAAGCATTGCTACTGATCCTTTTCTTCGTTTTTTTTTATGTTGTCCTTTTCTTATATACTAAATATGCTGTTTGTTGCAATATATTCCTCGCAATAATTATAGCTGGTACATATGGTATTCACCGGCCATTCTGAACATTTCCTCTATACTATTCTCGTGCTCTTGTAGCGGTATTGTCATTCTTGAGATAAAGCTCGACCAGTTTCAACCATTCAACAATGGAACAGCTCATTTTGTAAAATATTAGCAGAAAATGAAGATAAATCCGTAAATCAATGCCATGACATTTGAAAAATAAACCTATATACCATGCATACATTAAAGCAAAGGCATGTGTAGAAGCAGATGACCCAAATAAATTTTTTTGAAATATTTTAAAAATTATAGATATTTTCCATTTAAATAATTTTATTCAATATTTTACCGATAGGTGAAATGTAAAAGCTTGAAGTATTAAAATCCTGTAAGAAAATATTTTCTTGAAAACTAAGGATCTTGGAAAACACTTTGCAAGAAGTTTTTGGCAAAAAAAATCCTGGAATATTTGTTTAATTTTTGAGAGAATTTTTTAAAATTTTATTTAGTTTTTAATATTGCTTTGTTGAAGTTTTCACTTCTGTCGTGTGGTCTTATCGTACTTTTTTTAAAATTAATAAATATACATTTACATATTTTAATATAAACTGAAATTAAGTTTAATATTAAATTTAATATAAAATTAGAAATCATCATCAGTTTTCTTCAAGAAAAGGTACAGGGTAATAAAAGGTGTTGTCAAATTTTGAGAGGAATTTTGCTCAAATCAAAGTAAAACAGGAGAACGACGATGGTTGTCTAGGAAAAATTAAAATCCTACAAAAGAAAATATTTTCTCGAAAATCAAAGATCTTATTGGGAAACACGGTTGCCAGAAATTTTCGGCAAAAAATGCCTGGAATATTTGCCTAATTTTTGAAAGCACCTTGTAAACAAGCCAAATTAAAAATTTCCTAAGTTGACCAAGGCCAGCATTAAATTAATAAAATAATAATAAAAAACTCACTTGATTGGGCGCTTTGTTGTGCAAAGTGTCGTACAAATCTCCATCTCGGTTCCCATGATTCTTCAAACACACCGCGCGACGTTTTTGCTTCCTGGTACTTTTTAATATTTCCTCCATTTTTTAAAAAAATTTCTACTATCGAAACCGAAATAAATTCTTGCACCCGAAATGATTGTATATTTATATTGTCATACACTGCTACTGATTGAGAACGAATTTAATCATAACCTAAGACAATATTATCAAACAACCGCAATCGGCGAGCTCGAAATGCTGCCTCTGAAGCCGAATGGAAAAAGTACACAAGATCTTCATTAGAAGCTTTTATATGCGATAAGGTACTATACAGATACTTAGTCACATACACAAAAAACCGCAGTTATCGTTGATGTATGTAAAATTTTAATGAGAGATATTTCACGTTTGTTACCGCATATCCTGTAATATGTGTATTATGGTATTTATACACGATCTGTTGTTTTAAAGTGCACTTTAATGACCTCCTTTCCGTGTGTAATATACAATCTTTCACCCTAGGGCTCGCCACCATCTGATAAGGTCAATCAATTTTAGGTACGCTACGAAAATTAGTTCGTATTAAAATTAGAAATAATAATATTTTTAAGGATTGAAATAAAGAGCGTGTAGCGCCCTTGGGGTATAATAGCCCTCAGCTGAAGTCAGGGGCTATTATGTTAACGCTATGGGTGCTAAACGTCTACTTTATACATCCTTGATAGAGGGTGGCTCGTTTATTATGGGATGACACCTTATCTCACAATCTACGAGATGTAACAAAAAAGTTTAATACAAAAGCTATTTGGATTTACTTAAAGATTTAAAATATTAAAAGTTTCATATATACAAGATGTTCGTATTTTCATGGACAAGTATCAACTTCCTTAGTTTAAACAGAATACCCTATATATTGAGTCAATTTTGAATTCTGCGGAAAATTCTAGATATATTTTATATATAATATCCTATTCCTACCTAATGGTTTTTGACATATTTTGAATTTTATGTCAAAAATGTCGTTTGCAGGACAAAATATAACTACCAATTTCTCCTATTGAAATATTTTATTATTTAATTGTAGTTGGTTTCCTTGTAGAAGGGGCTCTACATTTTTATAATAAATAAATACAGGGTGTTCAAACACTGACATCAAAAATTAAAATGAAAAAATCGTTAAAATTTTTTTCTTTCAAATGGAAACCCTCAATTCTTATAATTTTATCTATTTAGCATCAAAAATAAAGGCGATTTTGTAAAAGGTTCATACATTTGTTCGTTATATAAAATGTACAAATCTTTAATGTGATTTGCATAGTTTTCTCATTTCCCTGTTCACCCAGCAAGGTAGGCCCTTTACTCTGATTGTACACATTGGAAAATCGATGCTAAAATAGTAATGTAATATATCTTTAAACACACTATATCATGGATCTATCTGTACAAATATATCTCCCTAATTTTCATGTGATAGGCCATTTTAAAAACTTAAAATATTAGAATGTGTTTTTTTGTAAAAACCTGCTGTGATTTTCCCATGTGTTTTCAAAATCCACCCTTTGGCCAAAATGATACAAAAATATCCGATAATATAGTCTGAAAAACTGCTTTATCAATGGGAATATTACTAATTATATTATAAATTTGAGAATGGGAGTAATTGTTTCCTACTCGAGTAACTTCAGTAGCATGTGGAACTAAGCTGTAGCTGGAGAGAAGATTCATTAATGTTCTTAAAGTACGACTCTCCCTGGAAAAGTCAATGGTAAAGTACCCACATATGATGAGGAATTTACCTGGGTAATAAATTTCATTCAGGAGAATATTGAATAGGCTGATAAATTCATCAAGGTGTGGAGATCTGTATAGGGATAAAACAATAAAATTATTAGGTACATTTAGAATTTAGAAATTCTGACAAGGAGAATTCAAAAATTTTATTCATAGGATGAAGATTTGTGTTGATATTCCTGCTTCAAAATTCTTCTTTTGCATAGTAGTAGTAGTATTAGTAGTAGTAGTAAGGGTGGGGGGCTGAAGCCCGGTAAGTAGGCCTATAAGTCCCTTTTCACCATCCCCGATCCGCCCCCCCCCCACCTGGCTACTTCCAACACCCGGCCCGCACTGAAACGGCCCATCACCTTGATAAAGGTGAGGACGTCCTCCCAGTCCAGATCCTTTAGTTCTTCCCGAGCAAGTGTTGGTGCTCCCAGTATCTTCCTCCTTAGGCGACTACACCTATCACAAATTCCTATATAGTGGTATGAGGACTCCTCCCCTGTCCCGCAGTTCAGGCAGAGTGGGCTGTCCCTCACGCCGATAAGGTGCAGATGTCTGTTTAGGCTTCCATGCCCAGTCAGAATACCTACCAAGTTCCTGATGTTCTGTCGGCTCTTTTTTAGCAGTCGCCTTGCTCTGGACCCGTCAGGATTTAGAATCATTTCCTTGGCTTGTCTGCATCCTTCCTTCCCTCTCCAATTGTGTTTTGTCTTGTTCCAGGCCCAGTTATTTAGTTCCTGAGAGATTTGCCTTTTACTTAAGCCCAGACCACGTTCTGGACCGACGAGGTGGCTCATTGAGCCTTGTCTTGCCAATTCATCGGCCCGTTCGTTGCCCTCGATGCCACTGTGCCCTGGAACCCATCTGAGTCTTACTTCCTTGCGCACACCCAATCTGTCTAGAGCGTATCTACATTCCTGAACTAGCTTACAGCTTGCCCTGGGTCTTTGGATCGCCCTGAGAGCGGCTTGACTGTCCGAGTAAATATATATACTTTCTACACCTTCTGTTACTTCCACCTTGGTTGCTACTTCCAAAATAGCAAACACCTCCGCCTGGAAAACAGTGGCATATCTCCACAGCGAAGTACTTTCTCCTGATTTAGTGTTGTCTAGGTATACACCGGCTCCGGATGACTGTGTATTAGCCATCCATGACCCGTCAGTGTACCATGCGTGTACGGCGCTCGGCGTACGTACCTGGCCTGGCAGCCACTCTTCCCTTGATGGAAATTCCACTTGGAAATTCCCTCTCAGTCTTAATCTGCCATCTGGAATATTGCCTTTGGTCGCAATGATGGGTAGATCCTTACTCATTTTGGCGGCAATAGTCGAATGGCCTTTCCCTATGTAGTCCGTTCGCCATAGGCCACTGTCGATCATCCTTTTGTGAGCCGCCATTGCCTCTCTCTCAATCCAGATCGGGAGGTCCGGCAGCCCCAGGATGATGTTCAGTGCTGCTCCGGGAGTTGTTCTCAATGCTCCGGTAATACCCAAACAAGCCAGCCTTTGCAGTCTGGCCAGTTTCTGGGCATTAGTGGCTCTGGCCACCGCTGGCTACCAGACCACGGATCCGTAGGAAATCCTCGGTCTTATCACAGCAGTGTACAGCCACTGGAGGATGTAAGGTTTTAAACCCCACTTCCTACCTACCGTTCTCCTTAGTTGCCACATAATCGCGGTTGTCTTATTCACCACCTGTTCAACGTGTGCCTTCCACGTCAATTTACTCTCTAATATAACTCCCAAATATTTGACTTGTTGACTTAGGCTCAGTCTCGTCTGGTAGAGTATGGGATGTATAAAACCTGTTAGATTTCGTTTCCTTGTGAAGAGAATGAGTTCGGTCTTCCCTGGGTTTACTGAGAGACCATTCTCCTCACACCAACCTTGAACTATCCGACACGCCACCTGCATACGCTCGCAGACCGTTCTCACGAACTTGCCCGTGATCATTACTAGCCCATCGTGCGCATATGCTTGTGCGTAGAATCCCTCAAGATTTAACCTTCTCAGGAGGCTGTCCATCATCAGGCACCACAAATGTGGCGAGAGGCAGCTGCCTTGTGTGGCGCTGATCTTTCGGTCTTCCAGTGCCGTTTTTACCCACTTGACCAAATCAACTGGTGTTCTCTTGGCCTGGAGGGCTTGACAGATAGTTTTCGTTTTAGCCTTATCGAAAGCTCCTTCTACGTCAAAGAAGAGCGCTAGCGCCATTTCTTTGTTTTCTATTGCCTTTTCAGCCCTTCTAACTACAGAATGGAGAGCCGTTTCAGTCGACTTCCCCCTTCTGTAGGCGTGCTGATTATCAGGTAGAGGAGAATCAGTTAAGATCTCTTCCATAAATGGCTGTTCCACCTCCTCTAATGTCCACTCTTGACGAGTAACTAATGAGTCTGTAGGGATCCAGGTTAATGCTTTCAATGTCAAAACCTCTCATCATTAACTTTTTAAATGAAAATTGTCGTACTGTTAGCTTTCTAAAACACATATTTCATTCATCCAATCTTAATATGGACGTTGATCAGCCAACAGGAATTACATCGACAAGTTCAACGATGCTTGATTATATTGCTTAAACTTTTCGATGTGATGAAGTTCTTTGTTGGGCAGTTTTCTCTGGCCTGTCAGGTAATGAAGTTGGCTTTACATTTCCATTTTACTCGAAGACAGGGAAAAGTTCCGTTAAAATGGGCAGACTATTTACAAAAAAAATCAGACAATTGATGACTGACATCAGTGTGGTCAAACTGATTTCAATAGAATTTTTTTCTAGTGACGAGCCTTTGCAACATTTTCACTTACTCTTAATCAATAGATTTGATGCCTGTTTTCCTAATGTCAAGATTAAGCTTAGGAAATCCAATTCTTGGTTTACCAAAGGCCTAAAGATGTCTGCTGCTAATGTGAGATTCTTGCAACATATCAAAAAAATTTTTGGTCATAATGACTGCTTCTGTAACTATTTTAGAGATTACCTGAAGATTTATAGAGGTACTGTTAAGCTAGCAAAAAGAAACTTTTTTAATAACAGGATTGACCGTTCATCTAATAAAAATAGGGAATCTTGGAGAATAGTCAGGAAGCTAAGAGGAAAAAATTCCTCTTCTATTAGTTCGGAACTGAAAGCCGACCACTTAAACTCCTTTTACTGATCCATAAATAATTCTGATCTTCATAGTAAAATCAATTCTAGCAAAAAACCCAAGCAGTTCCTAAACAGAATTTCTGTTTGCAACACGTTCTTCCTATCGCCTATAACAGTTTTGGAACCAAAACATATCTTCAAAATGTTAAAAAATAAGGATTCTTCAGGATGGGACAAGATCTCACTTCGTGTCATTGAAACACTTCCTGACTCTGTTTTGCAGAGCCTGGCTGAGGCCATTAACAGTTCCTTTGTCTCCGGAAAAATTTCCAGATGTCTTAAAAAAGCTCTTATCATCCCTTTGTTTAAAAATGGCAATCATAATACTCCCTCTAATTTTAGACCTATTGCCCTGCTACCAACATTATCAAAAATAATTGAGAAATTGGTGCAAGTGAGACTGACTTCCTTTTTAGTCAGTCAGAACCTTTTAAGTTCATCACAGTTTGGCTTTCAAGCTAAAAAAAAGTACCAGTGATGCCATATTTAACTTTCTTGAACATCTTTATACTCAATTAAATTCAGGTGAAAGGGCTTCGGCTATATTCTGTGATCTTACAAAAGCATTTGATTGTGTGGATCACAGAGTGTTGCTGATGAAGCTGGAGAGGTATGGTGTCAGGGGAGTCGCCTTGGGGTGGTTTCGTTCATATTTATCCGACAGGAGTCAGGAGGTTATCTTTAACAATAATAACTCATCTGAACAACCTATAACTGTTGGGGTTCCGCAGGGATCAATTTTGGGAACTCGTTTGTTTTTGATCTTTATTAATGACCTTTTACATCTTCCAATAAGAGGAAGATTTACGGCTTTTGCGGATGATCAGACGGTATTATGGAGTGGCTCTGAGGTTGATGTGCTTAAAAGAATTATTCAAGAAGTAATATTGCTGATGCAATGCAAATAGGTTAGCTTTTAATATTTCAGAAACGAATATTTTAAACTTTAAATGTCATATCAACAATATACAGTTCATCATCATCATCATTTAGCGCTACAACCCAGGGTGGGTCTTGGCTGCCTGGACAACTGTTTTCCAGAAGGTACAATCTTCCATCAGTCGAAGGTCGAAGGGGATGTTCATTTTGCGGAGGTCTGATCTGATGTGGTCTCTCCATAGCAATCTGGGACGTCCGAGTGGTCTTTTTCCTGTTGGAACCTCTTCCCATATCAATCTCACAAGCCTTTGATCGTCAAGCCGTTGTAAGTGGCCTGCCCATCTTAAACGGTGAGCTTTGATTTCTTGGATGATGTCACTGTCGCTGTACAGTTCTGCTAATTCAGCATTGGTTCTAATACGATACTGGTCGGTTCTTGCATCGCGGAGGGGGCCATAAATCTTCCTGAGGATTTTGCGTTCAAAGCGTCGCAGTTTTTCTTCGTTGGCCTTGGTCATTTTCCATGTTTCGCCCCCATACGTTATTATTGGTCTGATAATAGCTTTATATATAGTGACTTTGCATTTTCTTGTCAGTGTTTTAGATTGGATCAGATTTTTTAATGCATATAGGCAGCGATTTGCGGACTGCATTCTGCCCTTGATTTCTTCTGTGACGTCGTTATCAGCCGTGACTGTAGATCCAAGGTATTTAAAACGTTCCACTCTTTCAAAGTTGTAGCTGTTCACTATTCTATCCCTGCGTCCCATTCGGTTTACGCACATGTATTTCGCCTTATCTTCATTGACCCTGAGCCCCACTTCTCCTGCTGACTTCTCGATTTTATTAAAAATATCCTTTACCGTTAATACAGTGTCTCCGATGAGGTCAATGTCATCCGCGTAAGCTAGTAGAAGTTTGGGTCCTTTAGTGGTTAGTAGTTCGGTTTTGATTTCGGCTGTTCTGATGGCTTTTTCTAAGACAATATTAAAAAGTAAGGGTGATAGGGCGTCGCCTTGTTTTAGACCGTTACGTAAATCAAATTTGTTGGATAGGCTCTGGTTCACTCTAACTTTGGATATTCGTCCTTCCATGCAGATTTTGGTCATCTGAATAAGTTTCCTGAGGATTGAAAACTCGGCCATTGCATTCCACACTTGGCTTCTCTCTATGCAGTCATAAGCTTGTCGGAAGTCTATAAAGAGGTTGTGTATCGCTCTGTTGTAATCCCATCCCTTTTCCAGAATTTGTCTTAAAGTAAATAGCTGGTTTATGGTTGATCTCTTAGCCCGAAACCCCGCTTGGTACTCTCCCACGATGTTTTTTGCGAATGGAGTAAGTCTGTTGAGTAGGATGTTTGACAGTATTTTGTATGCCGTGTTAATCAGTGAGATTCCCTGTAGTTGGCGTATTTCGATTTATCTCCTTTTTTATGGATAGGCTCTATGATGCTTTCCTTCCATTGTGTTGGAATTTTTTCTTCGGTCCATATAAGTATTATTAGCTTATGGATTTGTTGATGAAGTGCGTTACCACCATGTTTTAGAAATTCTGCGATTATGCCTTGGGGTTCTTTAGTTTCTGTACAGCTTTCTGGGTTTCCTCAAAAGAGGGATCTTCGACTGGTAAGTCCGCTGTCACATACGTTTTTTCTTTATGCGGTTCATCATGTTCGACATTTAGTAGCTTCTCAAAATGTCTCTTCCATTCTTCCAACAACTCTTCATCGTTTAAGAGAATACGGCCCTGTTCGTTTTTGAGTGCTGAGATTGATCTTGGTTTAAAGCCTCTTTTTTCAAAGGATATTGCCTTGTAAAAATTTCGGGATCCTGGTTTGGGACGA
>JAEQML010082819.1:0-10684 GCA_016904865.1 Pissodes strobi | reverse complement strand
ATGAACAAAAGTGTTATTCCGGATTTCAATCCGTTCGTTAATAGAATTGGTAGTCTCACGACGTTTCGCCAACATCCCAGTTGGCATTTTCAAGTGTTGCTTCCTTGATGGCTGCTTGACTCGAACTGAGCGCTCTGGTCATAGCCTAAAGAATTAGGCTATGCTTTGGTCCTGTGCCGGGCCTTTTATAGGCCTGCGTCTGCGCAGATTGTATCTTGGTTCTGCTTGGATCTGTCCAACTTCCTGTATTTCAGTTTGTTGTCTATGTGTTTGTTCCTCTGTTGTGGTTGATTTAGGTTGTTGTTTTTTGATGATACTTTTCCAGGTGTCGGAAATATTTTGTGCATCATCTCTCCTGTTGATTTGTATTCTTTTTTCTATTTCTATGGCTTCTCTGATGGTACGTGTTCGAAAGTGTTTTATGGGAGCGATCTGTTTTGCTTCTTGGAAATTTATGGTGTGCCCTGTTTCTTGGTGATGTTGAAACAGAGCTGAGGTGGTTTGTTTGTTTCTTGTGCTGTTGATGTGCTCCTGTACTCTGGCAGAGATTCTTCTGTTTGTCTGGCCAATGTATTCCATGTCACAGTTCTTGCAAGTGATGCTGTATACCCCGTGGTTTTCCAAAGGTGTTTTGTCTTTGGGGTTGCCTATAATCTGGTGGATCGTTGTTGGTGGTTTATAGATTGTTGTTATTTGGTGTTTCCTTACGATTCTTCCAATTACGTATGTTACGCCACAAAAGATCACCATGTATAAGCTGGACCATCCATCCAAAAACAAACCCTCTGAATTACCTGATCTGATTTTAAAATATTTACTTTTTCCTCATTATATACTTTACTGAATAGTTGGTTGGACACATCATGTCGAGAGAGTGGCACATATCCAGAATGTAAAAGTGCAATTGCTTTTTTAACTTCAGGTTATTCAATACATATGAAACGACATTTTATATCGGAAAGAACTCTGGCAACTGCGTATCAATTTTCTCTTTATCAGACTTGGTTGTGCGTATC
Organism: Pissodes strobi; assembly: GCA_016904865.1. NCBI lineage: Eukaryota > Metazoa > Arthropoda > Insecta > Coleoptera > Curculionidae > Pissodes > Pissodes strobi. The sequence continues at coordinate 9,668 of JAEQML010082819.1, read as the reverse complement.
AAAAAAAAAAAAAAAAGATCTAGAAGATATTCCTTTTCTTTTTGTACTTAATGACATCGAAGACATGAGCGATTGTAAAGCACTATCTTCCTACGGGCCTTGCAGCAAGTTCAATAGTGAGGTGGAGATAGTATGCCGCTGTACTATAACGGGTCAGATTTTTGAGTTCGTTTATTCATTCTTCGAAATATCAATAGGCGGGTCGGCAGGTTGCGGTACTATAAAATAATTCATTTAGAAATTTGCGTTCACCATAGTGTAAATCTTTCATGGTTCTCAATCCAAATGAGATTATCTATTCGTGTGGTGACCTATGCGGCACGGGAGATGACATACTCTCTGAAAGTTGAAATCGATATTGGCTTGGTTTTCTTTCGTTCAGTTTTCGCTTAGTGATATGGGTCGAATGGTTATTTTATTTCAGCTAGGTCATGTAATTAATTCAAATAGGCTTTGGTGTGTTAAAATCCTGGAGTATATTTCCGAGATCGGTTAGAAAAATTGTTGGGTTAGACATGTAATGCGCCGCCGGTCGTGTTTCGATTAGCCAGTAAAAAATTCTTAAAGTGGGGATTTTAGAGGAAGTCCCTTGACCTTCCCCGTTGATTTTTGGAAGTTTCGTGCGCGCGACTCTTCACAAGTCAGCCATTTGTAGCGCCAGTGCTGGTGTCGGATGGATGTTTTTGGTTGATTTTACCCTAGCTGGATTTTCCACCCGACCCACTTTTGGGTTTTAGGCGTACCTTTATCTTACCTTTAGTTGATTTTTTCTTTGATGCATGGAGCTCGCTCCTTAATGGGATTTATTACTGCTTCTGTCAGGTGAGTTGATTTTGGTTTTTTGTTGATTGTCGTCCACTTATGAAGGTTCAACTCCGCGTGAATGGTCTCTAATTCCTTGTAATTATACAGGGGCTTTTCTCTTCCACCTTTTAAGGCAGCCTAATGATCTGCCTTGAATGTGTTGATGTTTTACAGGTTTTTCTTTCGAAGGAATTTCTTTTACTGGCGATGTGAAGAGTCAGTCAGTCCTTTCTTTTTTCAGTTCTTCCTTTGACAGAAGAATGTTTGATTTGTGTCATTTGGGTTCAATAAATCAATCATTTTGAACCATAGATTTATCATCATTATTATTATTTATTATTAACTTCTGGCTTCATTATTGTTTATATTTTTTATTATTATTATTATTGGTGAATTTCTGGCGTCCACCGCCGAGTTTATTATTCCCATTTTATTTTGCTGCGAAGCCTAAGCCAAAACGAGTTCCATATTTCAACTTGGGGATTTCCCAAATTGTTCGTCTACAAGTTGGTGGTGCCTTAAATAAATAACCCCTATTCTCCGATATTTGAGCTAGGGCCTGATTTCCACATTTCGACGACAACTCGTTCTCGCCTATGCATCGGTCTTAATTGTCTTAGTTTAAATTTTTTATTTAACTTTATTCACTCTAATCTGAATAAAACTTGAATACAAGAAAGACCGTGGCAGTACGTGTAATATAAAAATATCATATTTAGTTCGACCTTCCAAAAATATCGAAGAGCCAACATGAAAATTTAGCAAAATATAAATGGATGCGAACAAATTAGCTTTGTAGTCCAAGAATCGCATTTTCTTTAGGCAAAAAGCAAACTGCAAATAGTGCAAATACCACTAATAAATTGGTAATATTAACATGGTTTTTTTTGGCAAAAATGCTCAATCAGACCTATTTTCAATTTACGATTTTTTTTTAATCATGATTTTTTGCAACCCTGTTTTTCATCATAGGTTTGGCAATACCTTGGTGAATTACTTGAGATGAATAGTTTTGATAACGAAATCAAACAAGAATATTTAACTTTAACCAAACTTTGCATGGATCAAAATTATTTTCAATACAAAAATAACTATTACCAACAACTTGAAGGCACGGCAATGGGCAACTGTTTATCGCCGTTCTTAGCTAACCTTTTTATGAGTAAATTTGAAAATTAAATCAGTGAGGAGTTCGAATATTTTCCAAGAGTATAGTACAGGTATGTGGATGACATTTTCGCGATTTTCGACACAAAAACCGCTAATGTTGAAGATTTTGTGACAAAACTAAACAACCGTTTCCCCACCATTAAATTTACTTATGAAGTCGAAAACAATGACCAGCTACCATTTTTGGATAGTTTGGGTTAGCTTTGGTTAGTTTGAGTTAGTTTCGTCTCGTTTAAGCCACTACGCACTCGCGTGAAGAAAGAATTGCGCAAAGCGCAAGCCTTTCTTCACGCAAGCCTAGGCCAAACAATTTCGGTTAGCTTGGGTTAGCTTTGTTAATTTGTTCGTTTCTTCTTAATAAAACTTTTTTAAAAATATTAATAATTTCCTACTTGGATAAGCTTCAAACTCAAGAGAATGGACACAACTTGGCAACACTGTAAGTACTGTTTAATATTAGTAGAGTTTTAGCACTGCAATGTTGCGGAAATGGCTTGCTTTTTGACAATTTTAACACACTAGAATTTGATATTTATAGAAAAAATACTGCCACTAACCGACATATTACTAATGACTCCTTCCACTGCGACCAACATAAAATGGCCAGCTTTCATTTATTAGTACACCGTTTGGTTAACTTTCCTCTTAGCAGAGAAAGATTTAATAATGAAAAGGAAACGATTAGGAATATAGCGAAAGTTAATGGTTTCAGTACTAACTTAATAAATAAACTAATTAATAGGCATTTGTTTAGAAAGACCATTCGTGATTCCACTTCTTTCGTTAATCAGGATGAAAATACAAAATATGTTTCGATACCGTATAATCCTCAGTATATTAGAGGACTCCAAAAAGTTTTTAAGAAAGTAGGTTTAAAATTAGTATACCAGACTCAGTTTAACATTAAGAAATTATTAAGTGGTCTAAAGGACAAAATTGAAATATTAGAAAGAAGTGGAATATATGAAATTGGATGTATGGATTGTAACCAAAAATATGTTGGGCAAACTAGAAGATCTATACAGACGAGATTCAAAGAACATACAGCTCATTTAAAGCATGGTAGAACAGAAAAATCAAGTGTTGCCGAGTATGCTTTTGATAATAATCATAGAATAACAATTAAAAATTTAAAATTAATTCATAATATAACTGATAGGAGATTATTAGACGCATATGAAAGTATGGAAATTATTAGATATAAGAATAGTTTAAATAGAGATAGAGGGCCTATTCCGTATAGTCCATTGTATTTGTTGATCAAGCGTGACTAGCGGGATCCCAGGATTGGTTCTTTCTAGTTCCGCTTGATTAAGCAAACAGTAGTATAAAAGGGAGTTAGGTAGATTTTAATTTTAGTTTTAATCATCTCCTGATGATGCTAACATGGTTAGGGAAACGCGCGTCGAGTGCAAATATTCTGTTTCGGTATTGCGGATAAAACTCTGTTTTAGTGCATCTTGCCGAAGGTTCCAAACCCCAACGTATTTGACAAGGATGACAATAATACCTTAGTCACCGTTAATTCATAATTTTACTTTTATGCAAAATCAGATCCTCTTAAGGATAAAAGTTGAGTTTTATTACCTAATAATATTTGAAAGCAATAAAAAGTTATAATGATTTCTATAACATAAGCAGACAAATTTACAAAAAAATATCAAAAAAAATGACCGCCACATAATTCTTCGCACTTTTCATACATTCTTCTCTATCTCGGAAGGGTATTTTCAGTGGGAATTCGTCGAGACTATCTTCGATTTTATATTTTTTTAAATAATTTTGTAATCTTCAACGCCAAACGTTGGTTGAATTACGCCTCTGAAAAGCAATCTCTTCCACAGTAAAAGGATTTTCTTTCTACCAATCATAAAGATTTCGTGAATATATAGGAAAATCACTAGACCTCTTTCTTCACTTTTTTTTCTTCTTCTTTTTCATTGCCTAAAATTCCTCTTTCTACCAGTCTTCTTATGCGATTTTTTCCGATGCTGTATACTTTTGCTGAGAAGATTGTGACATCCCGTTTTGGTCATTAATTAGAAGTAAGTTTTTGGTACGCCCCGGTACTATTCGAAGTGCGAGATCTAATTCCGATATTAGATTCGAATTTTATTTCTGTCCCTCGTGACCTAGGAAATCTGTTTGATTGGAACGTCTAGGAACGTCGCATTAAAATTTCTTGCGCGCGGACTTCATCTGTCTAGACGCGAACGCCGGGTAAATATTTTTGCGGTGGATTACTGGTCGAATTCGGTAAGTGTAATTAAAACTACTCTCGGTGGAACTCGTCATAGCTCCACGAGCATGGAACATCTTTTAGTTCTTTCTTCCTTTTGAATAAATATAAAAAAATGGAATAATATTTTTATTATGCAGAAAGCGCATCGCAAGATATCTATTAAAATTTCCAGAACTTTCATAAAAAATTTAAAACCCCTTAACTTTTATTTGGACATACTTATCCATAATACGCCTAAGAAACCCCTTGGCCTATTTTAAAAAGCATTTCTACCGAGTTTAATTTACAACAATAAAGGCCAACTGCGCCAAATGTAACCATTAAAAAGTAAAAATATAATTTATAGCATTTTTTGTTTTCGTGTTCACGTACTGCTGGCTATACATATGAAAACAATAGCATGAATGCGAACGCTCTAGGTAATGAATGGGGCAATCGTAAAAATTAATTAAAATTTTGTTTGTATTCTGGCTGGTTTAAATTTTAGATACGAGTTACACATTTTTCTGTGGGATATACATCAAGAAAATAGTTAGTAATTATCAACATCTGACGATGCAGCGCTACCCAGTATAAAAATTTTGCTCCAAGAAACTTTGGTTATAATGTGACTTTATAACTTAAGTAATTATGATACGGACTGCTTGTAACGAACATGGAATGCATTACTGAAATTATCAACTATTTTTACTACATACCCTTAGATTAACGTCAGTAATTAAGCGGGGCACAAAGAAAAGTTTATTTAAATGATAACTGCTATATTGCCACTTTGCATTGTTTTATTTTTGCTTTTTTTTCATGGTTAACGTCTCTCTTACGCTTATCATTGATTCCGAATCGCTGTCTCAGTCACCAAAAAAATGATCAACCTACTGAGGAATAGGTATCGACGTCTTCATCCCACGATATAGCCGATATTATCCGACCTCCATACCGGTAAGAATGGACGATTTTAACGTGGGCACATTTTTAATTTTTCCATCGTATAAGCTACTCATGTTGTTTAAATGTGTGAGATGCAGTTTGATAAATAAATATCTACATATTTTCTGGGGAGTATACTTATTAAAGCGACCTCAGTTGCTTCTGTTGTATGTGCAGGAAAAAAAATATTTATCATTTCTTTCACAAAAAAATGCACAGGTCTATGAAACATCAGATAATAACATGGAGACTTTAGAGATTGTTTATAAAACATTAAGTAACGCAAAATTTTGTTACTCTATACGTACTGGAATTGTACTTAATTTGATTGGCATTTCATTTTTTTTTTGGAATATAACTTTTAAAGTATTTACAGTGAAGCGTTTTCGATTTAAAAGGGAAAATAAGTATTATCACATTTGCATAGATTAAGTAAAATACGGGATGCCATTGCATTGTTGTGTATAGAAGATATAAATGCTAATATCAGAGTTACGGAAATCGCTGGCAAATACCAATGTTCGTAACTAATAAGCTCGTCTCCGTACTTAGCAAGGTAACTAATAATCATGTATATTCATGAAGTTGAGATATGCGAATGCTAAACTGGTTGAGGGAGAGATATTAATATTCAATATTCGATCCGCGTTTAACTAAAAAACTTTTAGATGCGATAGAGATGCTATTAGAGATAGTTTCTGTGTGCTGTATTCTTCGTCCCCTGAGAAAAGTTATCGTGATTAATCCGTGACGTTGTTAGCAGCTTGAGTTACAGTATATCTAAGGGCGTGGCTCAATACCAACGAATATCAACAAATATCCTCATTTGCGCACATTTACCATCATAAGAACCGGTTCAAAGCAGTTCATGAGGATTAGATTATAGTTTGGGTTAGCTTCGGTTTATATGTGCGTACACTAACTAAAGCTAATCCAAACTATCAGCTAAACTCATTTAAGCTGGTCGAGCTAACCTAGATCTAGCTCAAGTGGCCGAATTTTGACAAACCACATCTGGAGACCTATATCTAAAGATGATTAGCAGTATCTGAAACCCAGTCCAAATCTCTAAGGATGTTCTACATTAACCGAAACCTTTTTAATTATATTGCCCAAGGGGACGAATCATATCAGATTTAAACCGATATATTGGAAGACTGCAATTTAAAATGATACAGTTCAAATGGATGAGGCCTGGCAAATAAGATCTGGAGCCAATCTGCTTTAAGCCAGACTTAAACGGGTATTGAACAGATCCTGCACCGCTTTAAACTGGTCTTGAACCAATCCTGAACCGTTTTGTAATGGTCTTGAACTGATTTTGAACCACTTTGAACCAATCCTAAACTGCTTTGAACCGATCTTAAGCCAATCCTGAACCGCTTTGAACTGGTTCTGAACTACTCTGAACCGGTCCTTATGCAGCAAACGTGAGGATATTTGTTGGTAGTTATTAATATTTTTATTGGTATAAGAGCTACACCCTTAAATATGCTATAGCTTAAGTCGCCGGAAACGACAAGGATTTCTTGCGATAACCTTCCTCTGGAGGACAGAGCATCCCGAATATAGGAACTATTTCTTCTAGTGATGACTGTCGTGAATTCAGGGCGTCACGATGTTCATCATTCTTAATAATTAAAGTCTATTTAGAAGAAACTAACTATATTTTCTAAGAAAGTCAGATATATGATATATGCCTATACTCATACAGTTAAGATATGCCTCAGGTGCCGCAGGTGCTAAGCTGTTTGAAGAATATATTTCAATATTCACTCTGCGTTTATTTTCCCAAAGAGGATTGCAGTAGGTTTGGTGACTAACCTGAATTGGGGTGATCTTTCATTCGAGCTATAATTTCTAAACTCTTAATTAACCTATATTTTGGCAAGTGCCCTATTACGAAAATGCAAACGACAGGATCGACAAATGTCAATATCAATCATAAGTTTGAATGTGATTTGTAACAAAGATGTTTTAATTAAGTTACCACTTATTAAGTATCACGAACTGTATTTTGTGACGCCACGCCTTGGTTGGTGTGCGGATTATGCTGCTCAGTTTAGGGATCAATATACGTCAGGTGATACAGAAGACACTTTGGTGAAAACAATAAAAATGTATATTGGTCAAACTCTTAATGAACTGACACTTTACTCCATTATGATAATGCGCGTGTCTTTTCGGTTGAAGTATACTTGGAATTGTTATTAAAAGTCTTGGTCACTGTTGATAATAACGTTTAAAAAAGTTGTGTTCTTTTTTTATGGTTAGCTCTTGCCATTTCATTTAGTGCCTAATTAGCCTAATTTCACTCAGAGTTTACAATGCACCTTAACTATTTAACTGACTTTACTGTGAAATTATCTTTCTTAGAACTTTGAAAAATTTATCGTAGATTCAACTTTACGACTTTAGGTGGATAACCCCAGGCTCACGCAACTGTGTGCTAAGAACCTCAGTTTTAACTAGGGAATTAGGTTGCATGTTGGTAGCCCCCGAACACTGCGCACACGTGTGCTGTAGCGAACTGGTTGAACAGGATTGGGTAAGAAACAAAGTCTGTCGACTAATGGTTATATAATAAAATCTGCACGAGTAAGGCACATTATCACTTGCGTTGCTTATAATTTGTCTTGAATGTTAACATAATATTTTCCAAGTTCAAGTTCAAACCTAGGACAGGCTGATATTTACTTAGTAGTTTATGCGTTTTAGTAGTTCACAATATAAACTTATATAAGCTAGGAACAAAACTTCATATGTGTGTAATCATTCTTTGTCAGTTTAACACAACCAGCCCAATTTGCACAAAATCGTCTTATTCGTATAAGAACTATTTTTGATCTTCAAATATTTCATGGATTGATTATTAAGGATTATCTTCCTCTTCTTGTTACGTTAGGGCTAAGCCCTGTGCTTTCATCAGAAGCAACAGTCTCTACTCTTGGGATGCTGAGTTCCATCTTTTGTACCATCGTTTGGGCGATCGCCCTTGTAGTCGTCTGCAAACTGGCTACTCATTTCTTGCTATCTTTAGTAGTCGATTGTCGGCCATTCTATCCACATGGTCTCTCCACTTTCTTCTTACACGAGCCCATCTCACTACATCCTGAATTCCACATTTTTCCATTTTCCCTTATTTCGCTGCTCGTTATGCTTCTGAGGAGCCGCATTCCCGTCGCTCTTAGGATAGGTTCGGTGATCGTGTTATCTGCCCTAATTTCTATAGCGTATGCCATTATGGGTGCAACGCTTTGTATATCGTTACTTTACGTCTAGTGCTCATATATTTGTTCCTCCATATGATATCTCCCAGGTATCCTGATACTAATGCGGCCTTTGTTGCTTGAGATTGTACATCGTTCTTTAAATCCTTGCTGCTGGTCATGTTTGTTCCGAGGTATTTAAAGCTCACTACCTGCTCCACAATCACACTTTGGTTATCGATAGCGATCTTACATCTTCTTGTAACGGAATATAAGTTATCATATATCAGTCTATTCCGCTCCACTAAAGTCTATCTATTTATCAATGGTTTTCAATGTTCAGTATATTGATCGCCAGTGACACCTATCTGTGAATGGATATATTTCGCACAATTAACTATTTAAGGAGAAAAGGTACGCAGATTTATATCCATAATTCGCGAATTCGTGTAATTACAGATTTCTTTGTTGAGTAATTGAAGGACGTAGTGCGTTGTTCAATACCTGTAATTTTAGCATGTAATCTACAATAGATTGCTACATTTAGCGTATGTTGAGTGTTTCCTTAGTTTGACGCCGGGTTTCCGATAGCGGTTGTCACATGGTTTAAATTGCCCAATGAGAACATTGAAAATCGAAATAGGTAGAACGTACTAAATTTTGAAACGAAGGTGTGTCAACTTGGTGACAGCGTTTGACGCGGTAAGTGTTATTAATTTTCTGATCTCAAAATATTTTATTCATCCTGCATATTTTTCAATAATCTTTTCATTTTTCAAATATATAAGTAATAATTGTTTCCAATTCACTTAATTATATTTAGCTAAAGCGAGAATTTAGCATTTTTATATTGCAATTTCGAGTGATTGACGATTTCAAGAATCTTATTTTTTATGGTGACCTTCAGGTTTGAATATCGATTTTTTGGTGGATAATTGCGTATCTTATTGGTCAAATTCGTGTAATTTGATAATGGTTTATTCCAGATATATAGAGAACGTAATTATTTCATCGTTTAGTGGTCATACATATTATTTTACATAATATTTTCATTTAAATTGAACAGTATTACTTGGGAGATTCTCGGAGCGAATTTTACATGTTCCTGTAAAAGGTAGTTAATTGAATTTGAGTAGAATTTCGCTGGATTTTCCTTTGTAGTATTGTTGATCATAGTTTTTTTTCAGACTCATTTCATTAATATTTCAGTTTATTTGTAACATCAAGCGAAGCATATAATTATTAGCACTTACCGTGTCACGTTTTATCAATGATGTACGGACATTAATTTACATATATGAGAGGTTTATGTACAT
>JAEQML010082818.1:0-10684 GCA_016904865.1 Pissodes strobi | reverse complement strand
TGCTGATCGCGGCCGCGTCTTTGTCCGTTGTGATAATCAGCTTTCCGTCTTTAGCTTGCGTTAGAGTTCTTATTGAATCTCTGATCTTGGCATCTCGGATGCTGTCCACTCTGGCCTTAACGTTTTTCAGCACCTCGGTGTAGTCCTTCCCCTTTTGGTCGACAATGAGGGCGTATGTTTTCCTCTCTCTTGCACTATTGCTTGGCTGTTGCGGTTTTGCTTGTGACATCTGGAATGAACTGGTGGTAAATATGACTACTTTGGTCTTGGATCTGCGGAATACCGCCTCGATCATTTTCCTTAACTTCTCTGTACTTAGTCCGTTGACGTGGTGGAGAGCAATCCACTCGTCTTCCACTGTTTCCTCCTTGAGTTTATGCAGCATACGGAATAGCTGGTCTTCTGAGTCGTCTAGTATGATTTTCACTATCTTCTGCCCTATGCTAGGCTCGGGGCTGCCTGTTCTGATTTGGGTCGTCTGCTCCATAACCCCGAATTGGTCTTTAATCCCCAGTACTTCTGGGTACCTAGCCTTATACATCGCCTGGATGCTTTTCGTCATGCCCATGTCTGCAGGTTCAACCAGTACCACTTTCACAGTGGAAGCTACGGTATTCAGCGGGTTACCTACCTGGATTTCAGAATGCGTATATAGCTCGTCTGCCCATGCCAATTCTTCAATTTCTTTGAAGGCCTCGTGGCTTTCTATTTCCTCCAACATTGTGAGGGGTTTGTTGCCCGTCCTCTGCTGGGTTGTGTCCGTCTGAATAGATTTTTCTGTAGTCTCTTGTCGCCCACTTTGCGTTCCTATATCTGCTTTTTCCTTCTCAGTACTCCCGTACTTCTGTTCCTCCAGCCATATGCCAACCGGATACTTGTCCAAATTATCCATCAGCCTTCCAAATTTGGCCGCGATGTCCTTTATTTCTCTCTTCGTATTCTGTTCAATGTTCTTGCTTAAATCTGTCCTTAACTTCGCGAGCAAGGTAAGTGACTCCGATAGCACCCGCGCTTCCTCGCATTTTGTGCCCTTGTCCGTTTGTTCTTCCGATTTGGGAGTAGTATGTCTCTTCCTCTTAGCTTTTTGTTCAATCGCTGGCGGCGAGTCTTTCAAAAACACGATATCATCTAAGTCCCTATTTGGAAGTGACGATGTTCGGCTCCTGCTTAAGGGAGGTGTTCGAGCTATGCTCGGCCTTCTTATAAAGGGGTTTACATTCTGAACCTCTCTGTCTGACGTCTCTCGGGTGGTTAGTGGAAGATTGCCCCCCCCAGAATCCGTGGGGCAGCCCTCGTACGAGGGGCGGGATTCCCCGGCTACGCCGGAACCCGCCTGGGGTATAATCCGTTTGTTAGTGCCTTCCATTTTTCCGTTTTGCCTTTTATACCTACGGCCAGGTTTTGGTAGTTGAAGGGAATAGGGACCCCTAGCCCTCGTTGCCTAATAGCGTCGGGGCCGGAAGAAGCAAGAGTCGACCAAGAGAGGTCTAGATAGGAAAGAGAGTGGTGAAAGAAGAGGTGGACTCTGTGCCCAGACGAGTTGAAACAGCACAGAGACAGCTACGGGGTCCGACCCCGGACTTGCCAAGTCCGTCTCACAAGATGTGAGCCCGTGGGGGAGCCTGTCCGCGGCAGTGGCTTTAGTTCCGGACGCGCGGTTTTTAAGCCGCGGCCTTCACCTTATGGCCACTACTAACCAGGAGCCTTGCGGCCCCTGGCCGTTCACCCATCCGCAACCTGGTGACGCGCCTGGCGGCTTGCTCAAGCCACTCCGCATTCGGAGACAGGAAACTAACCCAAACTAACCCAAACTAACCCAAACTAACCCAAACTAACCCAAACTAACCCAAACTAACCCAAACTAACCCAAACTAACCCAAACTAACCCAAACTAACCAACCCAAACATCACCAAATATATCATTTTCTAGGTCGTTGCATAGGTTCTTCCACGCCTTTTCTTTTTCTCGTTTGATGTCTAGACCCAATTCCTTTTTTGCGCTCTTATATTCGTTCCAGAGGTGTTCTCTTCTGGCTTGGTTTCCCGTTTCTCTTTGGTATAAGCGCCGTTTCCGCCCTACATCCAAAATCTTTTGTTGAACTTCTTGATTCCACCAGTATGGAAGTTTATAATAATTTTCGTCACACCTTACCATAGGCGTACTCTCCCTATATGCTTTTTTGATGATTTTGGTTAGGGCTGCAGAGTTATTGGCGGCTTGATTATTTCGAGTTTTCCTGAGGAAGCTTTGCTTTAATTTCTCTAAATCAGTGACTCCTGGTTTGACAATGCGCAGTTTCCGACTATTCTTGTTATCTATCTCTGTGATTATAAACCTATGTTCAGTAATGTCCATATCTGTCAATATTTTCCAATTAGGTTTCCTTCTCGTTAGTCCCTCGGAGCACATCGTGAGGTCTATGTAGGACTGTCCAGACTTTCGGACTAGGGTTGGGGCCTCACCATCATTAAGCAGCACCAAACGGTTGCCGTTTATCCATTGTGCCAGCTCGATACCTCTTTTATCGGTCTTGTCGCCTCCCCATGTAACCCAAACTAACCCAAACTAACCCAAACTCTCTTTTTTTTTTTTTTTTTTTTTTTTTTCTGGGGGTAAAAAATCTTCGAAAGACTTTCCCAGTCTGATGTTCTAGCGACTGGGTTTGTGTCGGATTCGTTCCCTCAAGGGATACGCCTACCGACTAAAAACTTCCCCCTCTCCTCCCATCCCACTGGTAACACCTTATGCAGGTTTTCTTCAGAAGGATTGGCTTGTCTCTCTCTGTCGTTTGCCGATGTGCATTGCCTAATGCCGTATTATGCGTTTTGCCTAGCTGTTCTTTCGTCTTCCTCTTTCCTTGATAGTATTTGGTAGATCATCTCCTCTGCTATCGTCCAGTTGTTCTTGCTTTCGATCATCGTCTGTATTAGATTATCTACCGTGAGTCTCCTTTCCAATTTTGTTTCCGTACGTATTCTCACTGCGTCCCATCTATGGCATTGGAAAATTGTGTGTTCGGGCGTGTCTAAAGCCCCGCAATAGGTGCAAAGTTCGTCCGTTTTTGAAAGTCTTTTTGTGTATGTCTTGAAACATCCGTGTCCCGATAGCGCCTGGGTTAAAAAGTAGCTCGCTTTGCGGTGCGGGCATTTGATCCATAGCTCAATATTGGGTATCAGCCTTTTAGTCCATTGGGCCTTTTCGGTGTTTTCTGCCCAGCCTTTTTGCCATTCATCGAGAGTTAATTTTCTTGCCCTTTCCCTTGTTGTCTTCAGCAAAGGGTGTTCTTCTGCTGCGTTTAAATATCGTCTTTCTTCCACTGTAATATGTATTGGGGCGATTCCAGTTATTACCTGCAAAGCTAACGTAGATATTGTCCGGTATGCGCATGCGATACGTAAGAGGCCTTTTCTTTGTGCGCTTTCTAACATGTTTTTGTATTTATTAATACTCATGACTCTGTGCCATATAGGAGCACCGTAAAGCATTGTTGATTGCATTACTCCATACAGTATTTTTCTTTTGACGGTGCTTGGTCCTTTTGTGTTGGGCATTAAGCGAGCTATGGCGGATGCTTTTTGGCCTGTCTTGTGTGCAATTGTTTTTATATGATTGCCAAAACCCATGTTTTCTCCGATTTCGATTCCCAAGTATTTTAGTGATTTCGTTGGGACGATTAGCAGACCGCCTATGTTGAAATTGATATCGCGTCGATCCCTTTTACCGCTCAGTATTACACACTCTGTTTTTTCTGTCGCCAGCGCGAGTTTGTTGGTCTCCATCCAGGCTTTAATCATCCCTAGTGCTTGATTTGTCTTATCCTTGAGCTGTGCCCTGTCTCTTGCTTGGGTGACGATTGCCAGGTCGTCGGCATAGCCTATAGCTTCTACTCCCTCGGGGTAGTCTAGCTTCAGTATCGGGTCATATAGAATGTTCCAGAGCGTGGGTCCAAGGACAGAGCCCTGTGGTATTCCAGCTGTCATTTCAAGGTCATTTCCCTCCACCTTGATAGATCTTTCACTGAAATAGTCTCTGATAAGGTTTATAATGTAGCGAGATATTCCCATGTGTATCAGTCTCTGTAGAATTATAGCCCACGATGCTGTGTTAAAGGCATTTTTAACATCTAGGGTCACCAATATACACCATCTCTCCCCAGGGCCTCGGAATTTTGTGTTAGTTGCTAGGTCCACTACTCTTTTAACTGCATCTATTGTTGACTTTCCTTTCCTAAAGCCAAATTGTTTGTTTGAGATGCATTCTTTGTCAAACAATTCACCTTCCAGTCTTCGTCTAATTAGGTGTTCGAAAAGTTTAGATATAGCGTCAATAAGGCATAATGGCCGATAGCCGTTTGGTGAATCGTAGGACTTCCCCGCTTTGTGGATTAGGGTTAATTTTGCTATTTTCCAGATCTTCGGGAATTTTTGCTCTTCAAGTAGTGCATTTAGGACTAACCCCAGGTGTTGTGGAGCTAGTTTCGCTACTTCCTTCATTCACTATCTCTGGGGGTAAGCCATCTGGTCCCGGCGCTTTCCCGCCTTTCAGTTTCTCCCCAGCCTGCTTTATTTCTTCCAGTGAGAAGGGCTCTATATTTTCTGTAGCAATGTTAGTTGGCAGGTGCTCTTTACGATTTGGGAGTAATGTAGTGACTATTTCTTGTATCCTCCGTTCAGATAACTTAAAAGGCGGTCCGGTATCTTTAAGACTTCTCTTAACGATTTTATATCCGTCTCCCCAGACGTCTCTGTCTATTTCTTCACATAGCCTGCTCCAGTGTTTTGCTTTCTCACTTGTAATAGTCTTCCTTAGGTCCCTTTTTTTGTTCTTGTATGACTCCCATGTTTGCGACAGGACGTTATCGTCTGCTCCCGTGCTTGCAGTTCTGGTATGGCACCTTCTCGCTTTAATGCATTCCTGCCTGAGGTGTGCTATCTCTTCGTTCCACCAGTATGGCATTGTTCTTTTTGTGCGGTCGCCTATTTTCGAGGACTTGAAAGCTCCTGTCAGATATTCTACCAATTTCCCTGCGCTTGTATCCATGTATATGCCTGGCTGTGTGGTTTCGGTTTCAATATATCTTTCTAATTTTGCCTTGTCGATGCCTATTCTGCGTTTAATATCAGACCTTCGCGGTGTGTCAACTTTGATATCATAGGATATGTGCTTGTGGGGTGAGAGAGATTCGGTATCCCTTACCTCCCAGTTCTCGACTTTCCTTGCCAGTTGTTGGGTTGTAAACGTAATGTCTATGTAGGAGCTTCCGTTTCTTCTGGCGAAAGTTGGTTTGTCTCCGGTGTTGTGTACAACTAGGTCTAGTGTTGAAGCGGCCTCCAGTAATATCTGGCCTCGGAGATCGGTGTATGGGGATCCCCACTCATGTGCTTTTGCATTAAAATCGCCGGCAATTAGCGCTTCTCTGTTCTCCTCTCCGGCCATGTCCATTAGTGTATCCGCCCATTCTTCGAATTCTCCGATCTGGCAGTTCGGTGATATATATCCTCCGTATATATTGAAGTCCTTCATTCTCAAGCCGATTATTCCGTCACCCCTGAAGATCTTATCCACCCTGATGTTTCGGTTTACAAAAAATATGGCAACATCGTTTTTATTATCGGCAATCCAGCCTGTGTTCTTTAGTATTTTCCTGTTTGGTTCGCTCGCTATTATGATGTCCACTGAGATTTCTTTTGCTGTGGCTAGTGCCATGTCATGTGCTTTAGGGGATCGATCTGCGTTAATCTGAAGCACCTTCATGAATGTTGCGGCTTGGAGGGGGGTTTCTAGCGTGTTTTCTCGCGATCGAGAGGGCTCTCCTAAATGCCCTGCATTCGCCTGTGCCAGATTTGTGATCTTCTGCGCAGATAACGCATTTTGCCTTATGTTGACAGTCCTTGGCAAAGTGTCCATCCTTACCACAGTTACGACACAGCCTGCTTCTATCTGGTCCTGTACAGCGCTCCGAGGTGTGGTCGTGGGCCCAGCATCGGGAACATCTCCTAACCTCCACTCTCTCCTCCATTCTGCATCTGGCTAATCCTATTTGTATATCTGCTTTCCCTAGAAGTAATTCAGATTTTTCCTTGTCAAGAATCAAGGTCGTTGCCAGGGTATTCCTTGCGTTGGGCCGAAGCTCCCCCACTTTGCAGGTTGTTCCTTCCAGCCTCCCAATTCTCTCCTCAATCGCGTGCAAAACTTCTTCTCTTGTTGTGGTAACTTCCATTCCTCTTAGGTGGATTAGGGTTTTGTTTGCGGGTCTATCGGGTCTGCTTATCCTCACTGTTGCATCGTTGTGCGTTTGTACAATGGCCCTTCTCAACTCTGTTATTGCTGCCTCGTCTCTGTCTGTGACTATGAGGACGTCTCCCTCCTTAGTTGTTCTAAGTGATCTTATTGCTCGGGAGCATTCTGTGTCTTTTATTTCATTTTTTAAGGATCTTATTATTTCCTCAAATTTCTTGTCCTTCCTTTCGACCACGATTGCATACGAGTCCATCGTCCTTTTTGAAGTTTTTTGGCTTTTTTGGTTTTTCTGACTTTGATAGGTCGAAGTGGTATATATAACCACGTTGGTCTGCGTATCCTGGTATATTGCTTCGGCCATTTTCCTTAGCTTCTCGATATTTATCCTGTCTACGTGATGCATGGCAACCCATTCATCTTCTATTGTCTCTTGTTTGAGCTTCGTGAGCATGTTCCAGAGTTCCTCGTCCGTGTTACCTTGTACTATTTTTATTATTTTTTGTCCAGTTGGGGGCTGTTCCTTTCCAGTTTTAATTCTGGTCGTTTGCTCCAGTACAGTAAAGTCTTCAGTTGCGTCCAGTAGTTCAGGGTATCTGTTTCTATACTGCAGTTGGATGCTTTTTTCCATGTTTGGATCTTTAGGTTCCACCAGTACAACTTTCACTGTGGTCTGCTTTGTATTTAGGGGGTTACCTACCTTAACTTCTGTACGCTTGTAGACTTCCTCTGACCATGCCTGATGTTCGATATTATTAAAATCCTCATATTTTTCTATTTTACTGAGGGTGGCGAGAGCAGCAGCATTTCTTGGGCTCCCGTCCTCAGTCTGTGTTGTTTGTTCCTTTGTTTGCTTGCAGGTTTCCGTATGCGTCGTAACTTGAGTTTCCACGTCGCATGTCGTGCGTGCTAACGGCTTAGATGCTTGGTCGCTTATCCATGCCCTGACTGCTTGTCTGTTGATAACCTCCATGTGGCTTTGGAGTTTAGAAGCAATTTCTTTTATCTCTCTCTTTGTGTTTTGTTCGATATTTTTTCGAAGTGCGAGAACTAGTGCAGTTATTGCTCCTAACGTCTCCTTTAAGGCGACTGCTTCTGGACTTACTCTTGAGTTTTCTGCTCCGAGTTCTCTTATTTTCTTGCCAACGTCTTCTGCTTTTGCCTCTGCGAACCTTTTTTCTTCAGACTTGGGAGTTCCGCATCTTTTCCTCTTAGCTTTTTGTTCCATTTCTTGAGGCGAGTCTTCCAGGAATACGATCTCCTCCAGGGACATTGCTCTGCTCCTAGGTGGCGTCCTTTGGAGAGAGCTGCGCCTCTCAAAGGGGTTTGCTCCGGACTTATTTACCTCTTCTTCTGGCAATGGCGTTCTCGCTATTCGATTCTTCCTGTCCATTCCAGTAGTTGTCATCTGCATCCCGGCCTGGTTTCCTACCTGAGATGCTGAGCAGTCGCTGGCTGACGGTCGGGCGGGGCCTGCTCGCTCACCCGCGACACCGACCGGAACTGGGGTATCCCTCCCCTGCTCCGTAAACTCTTTTTGGCATGGTTTTGGCATTTCATTTTACCTATAAAAGTTCGGTTTGTTCGAGTGTCCTTCTCTAGACTAGCTGCCTTCTCCACGGCTTCGAGCCCAGTCCGCCCAGTTTGAAGAAGTTGAAGAGGATAGAGACCCCTAGCCCTCGTTGCCTAATAGCGTTGGGGCCGGAAGAAGCAAGAGTCGACCAAGAGAGGTCTAGATAGGAAAGGGAGTGGTGGAAGAAGAGGTGGACTCTGTGCCCAGACAAGTTGAAACAGCACAGAGACAGCTACGGGGTCCGACCAAGTCCGTCTCACCAGATGTGAGCCCGTGGGGGAGCCTGTCCGCGGCAGTGACTTTAGTTCCGGACTCGCGGTTTTTAAGCCGCGGCCTTCACATTATGGCCACTACTAACCAGGAGCCTTGCGGCCCTTGGCCGTTCACCCATCCGCAACCTGGTGACGCGCCTGGCGGCTTGCTCAAGCCACTCCGCATTCGGAGACAGGAAACTAACCCAAACTAACCCAAACTAACCCAAACCAACACTTTTGACATCTGTTTATCTTAATCCTTCTTTCCAGAGAGCATCTTACGACTCCAATCCTGATATATCTCTCTTTTATCAGCGATTCCACTAGCTCCTTTTGTATCACGCATGTTACCGCTAGGGTATTGTTGGCATTTGGCCTAAATTCTCCGACTTTGAAGCTGTTTCCTATCGGGGTTCCTATTCTGTCCTCAATGGCAGTTATAACCTCCTCTCTTGTCGTAGTCGCGTCCATTCCCCTGATATGTATGGCTTCTTGTTCTCCAGTCCCTCCGGGGTTCCTTACTTTAACATTCATATCCGCAGATGTGTTCTTTATCATTCTCCTCAATTCATTTACCGCCTCTTCATTTTTTTTCAGCTGTTATGAGCAGCTTCCCTTCCCTGGTCGATCTTATTGTTTTGATTGCTTTACTAGCCTCATTGTTTTGTATACTTCTTTTAATATTTCCTAGTAGGTCCTTATAGTCTTTTCCTTCTTCATCGACTATTATTGCATACGTCTGTCTCTCCTTTTTATGTAATCCTTTATCCATAATCTGCGATCTTGCTTGATTTTGCTGTCTAGTTGTATATATTACTACATTTGTGCTAGTACCATGGAATATTGCTTCTACCATTTTCCTCAATCTCATAGTATTCATACATTTGATGTGATGAATTGCTACCCATTCATCCATTGTAGTCTCTTGTCTTAGCTTACTGAATTTATCCCATAGATCGCGGTCCGTACCATTATGTACCATCTTCACCACCTTTTGCGTTGTGTTATCTTTCAGTTGTTTGTATTTCGCCCTCGTTGTTTGTTCGAACACTTCGAATTCTACCGTTATTTCACTTATTTCAGGGTACCTATTCCTAAAGAGTCTTTGTATACTTTCCTCCAAGTTTGGGTCCGAAGGTTCTACCAACACAGTTTTTACTGTAGACGCTCTTGTATCTAAAGGGTTCCCTACTTTCACTTCCGTGTTAGTAAATATGTTCTCGTCCCATTTTTTGTGTGCGACCGTCTCCCATATTTCCAGATTATTAACTCCTTCCAGCGAGGTTTGTAGGTCCACCTTGTATTTGTTCCAGGTTTCCGTTTGCGTTTCTTGGTCCTTCTTTCCCACCACAGCCTGTACAGCTACGCTCTGTGTGTCACCACTGCTCATGTTTCCATCTTCTGTTTGAATTCCTTTGGCTATCATATTAAGTGGTTCAGGTACCATAAAATCTCGGCAATCTCTTTCGACTTGCTGTTCTATCCATTGTTTTATTTTACCTGTATCCAGTTGTTCTACTAGGTTTTTTAATTTACTTGTGGAATCCTTTATCTCCCTTTTGGTGTTGGTGTTCTCCTTAACGCACTTGTTCAGCTTCCTGATTTCTTCAACCATTATGCTGTGGAGTTTCTCCAACTTTCTTCCCATTTCAGCTGACGCTCCCTTACTATCACTTCCAGATTTCGCTATCCTTTTTCGCTTTGCCTTATTTTCCTCTTCCGGTGAATCAATATAGATTATTTCGGCTCCACTCCTTTCGGATTCTCCTTGCGGGTCATCTCTGCTCTTTTTTTGGTCTTCTATTTTGGCTAGCCTCTGGTTTCCCGGCGGAGTCCTCGCTAAGCTGTCCCTTCTCTTGAAAGGATTCGCCGCTTCCATTCCCTGCACTGTCTGCGTTCCAGTCGCACTCACCTGCCCCCAGGCCTGGTTCCCTGCCCAAGGAGCTGTACAGACGCTGGCTGACGGTCGGGGGGGGGGGGGCTGCACGTCCACCCTCACCCTCGACCGGAACTGGGGTATCCCTCCCCTGCTCCGTAAACGTATTATCCATGTTCGTTTCCATTTCCATTGCATAAGATTCAAAAGTTTGAAGAAGTTGAAGAGAATAGAGACCCCTAGCCCTCGTTGCCTAATAGCGTCGGGGCCGGAAGAAGCAAGGGGCGACCAAGAGAGGTCTAGATAGGAAAGAGAGTGGTGAAAGAAGAGGTGGACTCTGTGCCCAGACAAGTTGAAACAGCACAGAGACAGCTACGGGGTCCGACCCCGGACTTGCCAAGTCCGTCTCACAAGATGTGAGCCCGTGGGGGAGCCTGTCCGCGGCAGTGACTTTTGTTCCGGACGCGCGGTTTTTAAGCCGCGGCCTTCACATTATGGCCACTACTAACCAGGAACCTTGCGGCCCCTGGCCGTTCACCTATCCGCAACCCGGTGACGCGCCTGGTGGCTTGCTCAAGCCACTCCGCATTCGGAGACAGGAAACTAACCCAAACTAACCCAAACTAACCCTAACTAACCCAAATGTTTTCCACTTATAACGATTTATGAAATTTAGAAAAGTTATACTAGTTTTTACTGTATCGATCCCTTCAACCACACTAAGTACGGGCAACGGCCACCGT
>JAEQML010082815.1:0-10684 GCA_016904865.1 Pissodes strobi | reverse complement strand
TTTTGCAAGACTTGACAAAAATTTAGCAGAGCATGGAGGTTTTGAAAAAACCAAGGAAAAAACCAAGAAAGATATACGGCAGGCGAATAGATCAGGAAGAAGAAGCGCGTATTTTAGATACTGTAACTTAATACAGCGCACAAAAAGGTAACTAATTATTTACTAATTTCTATATTATAGCTTGAAAATGCACCTCTTGGGGCAAATGAAGATGATTTGGAAATACCGCGCATGAGAATTTGGCGAACTCATAGATCGCATGGGTACAAGCCATTTAAAATTCACGTGAGTTAAACTTAAAGACCTGGTGACAAGGCGTCTAGAATTTTGTCATTGGATGCAAAATAAATTAGAAGAAGATGGTGATTTTTTGAATAAAATAATTTGGACGAGTGCACTATTTCCACGTCCGGAATATTTAACCGACACAATGAACATTATTGGTCTGTGAATAACTCGGTGAATAATCTGCGACAAAATCAAGAAGTGAGACCTCAAGGAAGGGAATCGTTTATTGTATGGGTGGGAATGCGGCGTAACAAAATCATTGGCCCATTTTTCTTGGATGGTCACCTTACATCTCAAAAAATATATAGATTTGATAGAGCAAGAAATAATGGATGCCTTATCGAACGAACCATTAGAAGTATTACGAAATTTATGGTGGCAACAAGATGGTACTCCCTTGGGCACTCCTCCCCATAATGGAAGAGGAGTGACAGAGATTCTCAATCTTTTATTTCCTGGTAAAAGGATTGGGGATCAAGGGGTTGTACGCACGCTGGCCAGCAAGAAGCCCGGACTTAAACCCATTAGATTACTATCTCTGTTTTTTTTTCCAAAATCGATTATATTGAAATTTGCTCGAAAATGTCGAAGAACTACGTTATATTTAGTGAGAGAAATAAGAGCTATACGAGCAAGAACCATTCCACGCGCAATTTACAAAATTAATCAATTAACCCAAAAATGTATTGGAGCAAACGGTCTTCAATTTGAATACTTGTTGTAATGTTTATACTTTTGCTACTTTCATGTGTTTGTTAAATATTTAGTAATGTATTTGAATTACTTTTTTTAAATTTAAATTTGTAAAATTTTTGTAGTTCCTAAATTTTTTAGTTTTTAATGAAAATATGTTCTCGAAGCTCTCACTGAAACAACAAATATTTTTCTCTACTTTTTTTTAAACAATTCATTATAAAATCAAATTTCAAATTCTAAGTTCTGGCAATTAAATGCCAGAACACAAATTTTACCAAATTATTTTTTTCTAATTTTACTTAAAAAAGTAGGTAGACCCAAGGGTAGACCAAAATAAATTCGATATTCAGTCATTTTTCCTTCTCTTCGAGATGAAGTCATGAGGCTTTTGATCGGACGTTTCGTTCCATCGCCATCACCATGATGATGATGGATTTTCGCCACGAAACGTCGGATAAATGTCAAGTGTGTTATGTCCTCGGTTATGTCATTGAATTTAGAATTAAAATTAAAGTTAAGTAAGAGTAAAATGTAATTTTTTGCATGTTTAAAAAAAAATGATGATGGTTGCGAGGGAAAGAAACATCGGAATAAAAATCTAGTAGCGCCATCTTGTAAAGCAGCAAAAGTAACAATGAGAATGTGGAATTTATTTTGTCATATCACTTAAAATAGAGTCAGAAAAAAATGGAAACGAAATCGCGGATATTTGGTTTTTTTCAGATACCTTCAAGGTAGGTATTCGTAATTTTCAAACTTCCAAGGCGGCATTTTGATTGGTATCTCTTATAGCTTCCGAGATCCCAATTATACGCCTCGAATTTGGGACACGCTGTACATATCGATCAACCAAGAGGTAAACAATTTATTAGTAGTACAATCCTAAACTCCTAAAATAAAATATTACCTCTACTCACTGTGTCCTGCATCTAATTATGATTTCATTGAAGAGAAGATGACTCAGAATTCTAACATCGCAAAATTGCGGCAAATAAAAAAATCCTATAGGTATATAAAAATGTTTAAACAATAATTAAAATAAGAAGAAAATAAGACAACGCCATTATGGAATTTTAAATATAATACTTAAGAATCATTTGTAGGTATCCAGACTATCACTACTATCAGGTAAGTACTTAATTATTTTTATTTTCAAATCTACATAACAAAATATATTATTCTATCAGAATAATTGTAGTCTCGGCAATATTGTATACCCCTGCAACAAAAACAACCCGAAGATCGTTTTTGAAACTAAGCAATATCCAGAACCAGGACCCGGAGAGCATAAGTATACATAAATATCCAGTCCAGGTCCAGCCTCCAGTTCCCAAAAATATTGATAGAAGACCGTGAGAAAAGGGGAATATAAAGAAGACCGGCGTGGGAGGTGTTTAATTCCTCTTCGTCTATAAAACTAACATAATTATTAACGGAATTAATGAAGTCCTACCTACCTCGATCTAAATTACAAATATTAAAGCCACACTGATTAAAAGACACAAGATACACAGAAAGTCACTTGTCTATTCAGAAACGACGAGAAACATTCCGCAACGCGAAAACCATCAATACGACTATGACTACTAGACTAGCCGACGTGCCGACGAACGCCAATGATCAAAACAAAATGCAACGCCTTGCCGAAGAAGACCGAACACTTCGACGTTGCCAATTAGTGTAAAATATCGTAGTATTTAGTCTTTCTTAATTAATATTTTGGTGATTGAGATCGTATAGGGACCAATGATTTTCGTTATCTAAAGTCAGTTCTAAACGTTGCGTTTCCGCGCTGTTGCTTCCGGGTTCCACAGTAGGAATATATGGACATGATGTCGCTTCCAGGATCAATAAATTCCGGAGGTAAACCTCCAGCCATTCGTATTCCGGGCGCCGCGTGTCCCTGGGGCTCATGCAGCATTTCGCAGACAGCAAAGATACTGAACCAATTTAGAAAAGATTGCTACAACATAAAAAGCCTGAATACAATCATTAATTCGGTACACCAACACCTACAAGCAAATAGACTAGCTATAGAACCACAAGCATGTTCTACAACAACAGTGTATACCCGTATCTTGGTTACGACTACACTCCCGATTTAGACATAAATACAGAATATGCGTTTTTGTCCGAAGCGACCTTTCGTGTCAGCGCGAGAAAAAACACTAGAACCGAACAACCTTGACGTCATGTGGCTCAAGTTCACCGCCAAGGGATTAACCAAGTTCATATGCAGTCTCTATCGTCCTCCGAGCGATACCGCCTACAAAATCTTTGTTACAACACTGATTTGATTCAATACAAGTCGATTACCGTCATTCAGATATAATCATTCTGGGAGATTTCAATTCCCGCAACACCAACTGGCTCAAACATTACAGCAAGACAGACCACGAAGGTAGAGAAGTTGAAGCATTTGCCATCAGCTGCAGACTTACTCAACTTGTAGACGAAGCAACTCGGATCTCAGAGAGGGACGAATTTGCCGCCCTCCTGGATCTTTTTCTAACCACAAATCTTGACCAGTACACAATTACAGTTGGTGTGTCATTAGACACATCCGACCACAAGCTGAACAACGATTTGTGAACTGCCACTCCTACAAAAAGAGCAGGCATTGCCTCGTAAAATCTGGCATTACAATTGTACAAACTGGGACGATCTAAGAGAGTTGTACCTAGATTTTCCTTGGCTCGACGTCTGCTTTGGCACTAATAAACCAAACGACCCGTCATCGTCAGTCTGCTGCGAAGAAATTACGCACGTAATTTCCTCAGGAATGGAAGCATACAACCAAAATTCCATCAAATTACCGTCAAGGTTCTACAGAGGATGCGAAAGAGCTGTAGGTAGGAAACAGCAATGCGACAAGTACTGGCAGCAAAATCAGACCGCTGAAAA
Source organism: Pissodes strobi (assembly GCA_016904865.1). Classification (NCBI taxonomy): domain Eukaryota; kingdom Metazoa; phylum Arthropoda; class Insecta; order Coleoptera; family Curculionidae; genus Pissodes; species Pissodes strobi. The sequence continues at coordinate 6,796 of JAEQML010082815.1, read as the reverse complement.
TCGCAATTATTTTGGTAAAGCGAGAAACGAATGCAAACGTGGGATTGACAAAACTAAGGACTAACAGAGTCAAAGAATCAGGAATAAACTTATTCAGTGCCTCAGTGGCTCCGGGAATTTCTGGTCGGTAGCAAAGGCACTTTACAAAAACGTCTCCTCCACCTTTGACAGACGAACGCGACATTTTTTATTATTTTTTTATGGTAGTGTCATACGCACTAAAGAGAGATACTATGGCGCTCGACGAGCGGTGTGTGTGCGAAGATGTTGATTGACACGGTTCTTGAATAGTTATAGGTTGTAATTAGGGGAAAACAGATGTCCTGGGAGTGAGTTCCACAGTGATGGAGTGCGCCAGAGAAAGGAGTTCTTGTAAAGCGATGTTCCTAGGTGTTTCCAGTTTTACGACGAACTGGTGCGTTCTTGCCGTCTGTCGTGACTGTCTGACAGGAGTTGCAAGGGGTGGGATGAGGCGGGCCAAATCCTGGGAACTTCTGCCGTAAAAGTACCTGTAAAACAGGGACTCCTCGGCCACATGTCTGCGTTGTTCCAGACTGTCCAGATTCCGGATCGCCGACGGGACGCACAGCTCTCTTCTGAATGAAATCCAGCAGCTTTAGGGTGTGCTTTGGTGCGGCACCCCGCATGTGTGAGCAATATTCTAAGCACTGTGTTGCTTGCGCTTTGTAGAACAACAGCAACTGCTGCGGTGTATACAGTTTTTTTGTTGCGAAATAGCGCATCCGCTTCTACCATGGTTGATTTTGCGATGTTAGCAACCTGGTCATGCCAGGACATATTGCTGTTGACCGAGACACCCAGTAGTCCGATTGACGAGGGTGAAGGAATGGTCGATCCTGCAAAATTATGATGTCAGGGCCCGCCGTATTGGCCCTCTTGGTAAACGTGGCTGCTTGGGTGTCTGCTGCATTGAACTTCACTAAATTTTTGTCGCCCCAAGTTTGAACTTTCTCCAGGTCTTGATTAAATGCTATAATCTGCTCCTGTGTGCGGTGATAAGTCTCACTTGCTGATGAAAGTTTTCTGATCTAAATTAGGAGACAATGGTACTGTCATCTACAAAACTGTAAACAGGATTATTCGTTTCGGTCAGCAGGTCATTAATATAGGTGAAGAATAGGGTTGGTGAAAGTATTGCGCTCTGAGGCACGCCCGCATCAATGGTAAATGTGTTTGAGATGTGTCCATCAACTTCAACGTACAGCATGCGTGGTAAGCAATCCGCCATGACAAACTCTATCGAATGCCTTCGAAATATCCAACGCAATCGCTCCAGACCCTCCGTAGTTCTCAATTGCTCTAGTCCTTATATACGAGTGACATAGGCCAATATATCTCCTGTCGATGTCGGTCTCTCTTTGTGAAAGCCGTATTGATTATCGCTGATTATTCTGTTGTTTTCGAGGTACTTAAGTAGTTGCTGATTGACTACATGTTCCATGACTTTGGAGATTATTGGAAGCAAGGCAATTGAGCGATAGTTTGCGGGCGTGGTTTTCTTGGTTGCACTCGAGCGACTTTCCAAGAAGATAATGGGTAATGGGTAAATCCCTTTTTGGAAAAAAGCAAGCATGCTCGCTAAAATATTTTCATCGCACTCAATCCTAAACGTCCCCATGGCAAGGCTCTCTCCACCACATCGAACATCAACAGTACCATTGCAAAAGTTAAGTTTCATCACCTATCACCTGTCCTCAAATAATTAAATACGCAACAGGCATCAAGACCGAACGGAATACCTGCCATCGTACTAAACAACAGCGCCAATGAACTAACACCCATTTTTTCCAGACTCTTCTCTACTTCACCGAAAGGGATTTACCCGGCCATCTTCTTGGAGAGTCGCTCGAATGTAACCTGTTCCAAAAAAAGCAAGAAAACCACGCCCTCAAACTGTCGCCCAATTGCCTTGCTTCCAATAATCTCCAAAATCATGGAACGTGTAGTCAATCAGTAACTACTCAAGTACATCGAAACCAACATTATAATTAGCGATAACCAATACGGCTTTCGCAAAAAGAGATCGACAGGGATATCATATATGGAGTAGGGCAATTGAGAACTACGTAGAATATCGAGCAATACCGTTGGATATTTCGAAATCGTTGGATAGAGTTTGGCATGACGGATTGCTCAACTCGCTGACTCATTCGGACTGCCAGCCTCTCACTGCAGCTGTCTTGCCAGTTTCCTTAAGAATCGCTCTCTGCTCGTTGCAGTTAATGGACGCATCTTAGACACATTCACCATAAACGCGGACGTCCCTCAGGGCGCAATACTTTCACCAACTCTGTTCCTCGTCTATATTAATGACCTGCTGACTGAAACCAATAATCCTGGTTACAGGTCTGCAGATGACAGTACCCTTGTCTCTCAATTTAGATCAGAAAAAACCTTTAGCAGCGACTGAGAGTTATCACCGCAGATAGGCGCAGATTGCAACAATTAACCAAGATCTGGAGGAAGTTCAAACTTTGGGCGGCCATATGTTCGCAACCAATAAGAACAGTTTGGTCAAGAAACTAATATGATCCAATTTGGAAGAGATTACTGTTTTATAATTTTTTTGAATGGCACTTAAAGAATCTGTGAAAATTACACACTTTCTAATATATTTTTCTATACATAGGGTGCAAGCTCTATTAATAGCAATTATTTCAGCAGAACAAATCTGTGTTGACCCAGGAAGCCTTTGCGGAAATCGAAAATTCAAGGAAGGGCCGAAAACCCCAAATCCAACCGATTTAGTCTTGGAATCTTAGTATGCATCAATGAATGAATATCCAAGTGTGGTCAGGAACAATGATGTATGCTTTATAATTCTAGTTGTGGACAACTGTGCTATAAATCAAACATGCATGCAACAGTAGATTATCTGCATATTGGAGAATTGATAATTGATCTGAAAGTATGTCTTTTGTGCAGATTCGGATATTAAATAAAAGTGGACTTGAGCAACATATAACACTACAGGCTCACGGATATCAAACTATTTATTCCTAATAAAAGATTATTTTGACCTTGCAAATCATATAATATAAGAGTGCAGATTTCAGAAGAAAAACCCAATGATGCCATCTTTCATCTTTCTATACAGCAATTGAATGACGATATATCTAAAAAGATTGCCATAGTATCTTCATTCATGGAAAAGTCACACTGTATTCTCTTTGCTAGATATGAGTATGACAGACAATCTAAACAGCCGAGCCGTTTCCAAACCTAAAACCAATATGTGTGTCAGTATGAATCCTTTTATATTTAATTTCCCAGTCTAAACGATGTTTTATCGTAATTTCTAAAAAATTTGCAAGACACGGGGTGAGAGCTATAGGTCTGTAACTATTTGAGGAATTTGTCTTTATTTAGTTTCAAAAGGGTATCAAGGAGAGTCGATTTTGATTCCTCTGGGATACATTGAAATTTTATTCATTTCGATGCTGGGATATGACCTCCGCTTAAACATTATTGTATCAAATTGATTACTTTTTAATAGGAATAAAATCTTTCATTTGTCTGGAGAATGTTCTAAATATTTTTTCTCAAATTTCTTCATTCTAAATAATTGTATACTAAAAATAGTATTTATACCTAAATTTAATTATTTTCGAAATATCAATGCTTGAAAAGCGAAATTTTTGTAACTTATTTGTTTAAATATACACAGTTTATACGTTTTTTTGTTGTTGTTTTCAGTCATTTATACAGTAACACCATTTCCGCTTTGAGCAGGGTGTTGGGAGCTACTACGTTTCTTTCTTACTCTACACTGAAAAAAGGTATTGTAAAATCACAAATGTATTACAATAAAATTCAAGTGTATATAGGTGCATAATTTTTACAAGATTTTAGTAAGTTTGTGAAATTAATTTTTTCCTTATATTTAATTTGTATAATTTATAAAACTTTATAAAACTACTTGGGCTCATTTTAAATATACTTGAAAAATGTAAAATTTTAATTTTATAGTGATTATAAGATTGTGTATTTACGTAACATTTGTGATTTCACAATTATTAAGTAAATCCCCACATAAAGAAAAATATAACAATATCATGCATTTTCATAAAGATAGGAAATCCGCAGAAAAGTCTGATGATAGATATATTCAAATTTCAAATCCTCCATGTCCTTTCAGCGTATTTCAAAGAAGATTTGTCAAAAATATACAAGCTGTTTGAGGTAATTGTGGTATTGCTTTAAGAGACACTTAATATATCCGTAGCCATTCTATACATATACACAGAGTGTTGCAAATTCGATTCCTCAGTATTGTGAACTTGGTAACCGTAAGAGATACAGTATCTGTTAAATTGACAGATTTTCTTCTCTGAAAAATTCTGTAGTTATATCTAAAATTCGACATTACGGAACTTTGCCTCGATTTAAGAAGCTCCACTGTACCTCTTACGGATTACCTAGATCACAAGCTGAGCAATGGAATTTGTAACAGCCTGTATTCTCAATATCTCAATTCATTTTTCCATTAATTTTATATTCAAATAAAAAAAATTATTTTGAGGACAAAGATGTTGAACATACAATGCGAAAATTGACCATTTTATTGAAGAAGTAATTGTATGTCATTTTTATACGGATATTATTTTAAATAATATTGTTTTTCTAGAAACCTACTGAGGTGGACTTTCAATTCACTGACAGACAGTTAACCAAGAAGTTTCAATAATACTTTGCCGTCCCGTTTTACATACAAAATTGTAACTTTCAGAAGCTACAAAACTTTTGTGATTTTACAAGAAATTTCATGGTCGCAGTAGCCCCATTAAATTTCTTGTAAATTCACAAAATCGTTTTTTCAGTGTAGCTAGATTCTGGAGCTATAGAGAGGTACAGCCTCTCCCTCTCTACGTTCAAAGGTAACAAAATTACCTAACTATTAATTTGGGATCACCTAGCATATTCCTTATGTGCATTTTATCATTATTTATGTTAATTGGTAAGACGTCTTGGGACTACGCTTAGGGGGTCATTTCTTTATCGATCCTACTACTAGTACTAACATGATACTATAACTATTGCATTATGTAGTACTAAAAAGTCTGATTATTAGACAATCCAAATATGTCAGGAAAAAAAATCTGTAAATCTGGCAACGTCAGAATAGCGATTGCAGAAGGTCAATAAAGTCCGTCCCACCTTGTCTATGTTATCTGTTCTACTGGTTGCATACCGAGAGGGCGAGAAAACGAAATGTAATCCCTCTGGCCTGACATCATACGGTGAAACTCCACACTTCTGGTGAAACTTAATTATCGTATTAACTAGTTTCCTATTTTTGTTAAGAAAATTCATTCACTAAAACAGTTTTCTGTATCCTGTATTGTATTAGGACATAAAGCTCCTTTCCCTTTCGTTCTTTGATCAGGTTTGGGTTTTAGCGTTGTTGCTCAACCAACGGTTTTAGCGTTGTTTAAATAAAGGAGTACTCAAACAAGGGTTTTAGCATTGTCTTTATATGGGGATTTAGCATGGACAGAAAATATAGCTCAATGATAAATGAAATTTTTTTCAAAGCCAAATATCCCAGTTTTCTTACACTTTTAGCATCTGAAATAGGCATAATCGCTTCAATAATAAGTGATAAATTAGGGTGGATTTATGACAAGCGGGACTCTGGCGATGGTATAAGTATATAAAGGTAGTTATAGTGTCCGAGAAGGCAAGAACACTGAACAACCGTCTCTTATCGGGTCTGTCAAAAAGGGATTTTTCGCGAACTGGGTTTAGATTATGCTAATTTATGATGAATTAACCTTTATACGTCATATACCTATCCCCACCAACATAAATGTATGATACACTCGAGATACTTCGGTTTGTCGGCGAAAACGCTAGTTTCTGTCTAATGCAAATGGCATAACCGTTGTTTGAGTTACTCCTTTATTGAAACAACGACATAACCCAAGCAAAACCTGCTCCAGACCGGATTATGCTTGGCTAACCTAACGATGACGTCATCAACGTTTCCCCTACTTCAGGTTACGTCGTGAAGACATTAGATTATGCTCAAAACCTAAACCGTTTATGCTGGATTAACCTCGCGAAAAATTGCTTAAAATTAATACATTTTTTATCTGTCATGATCATGGCGGTCTTTGATATTGACCGAATATCACTGTGATGTTGAGTTTTGATTGGTTAAAACTCAGTTTAATAATGAAACGTCAGTATCGTAATGCACTTCATTACGATGTTGGTAGTAAATGGCTAATCAGTCACGAATGACATCGTTTCTATGCCTTTTGTTCACACCACGATACACCTAAACACAGTATGTCAGATGTCAGCCTTCCTAAAAATGACAGTTCGTATACTACGTCACGTGTGGCATTTATATGTAAAATACCGACGAAGTCGGTGTAAAATACAAGGAAATTCGGCAACACACTTGATGTCACGCTGTAATATTTCGAACGGCTGACATAGTGTTTAGGTGTATCCTGACTCACACCATACGAGACAAACACATCTGACTATCATGTCTTTATTGTACCATGGTTAGTTCCTATATTTTTACAATAGACGATCGGTTGATTGTTATGCCGCACTCATAAGAGATGAAACTGAAAGCACTTTGCCTTGACTCTTTAACAGTTTTAATTGCAATTTAACTCCTTATAGTATGAATTAATGTTTTAACCAATGGAGCAGTCCTTTTTTTTTACTTGATTTTATGTAGTGAATCCAATTTACCATCGCTGGTTAGGTTTTTTTTTTTGATTATTGAAACATTGAAATGATGAAGTCAGTAGTT
>JAEQML010082812.1:0-10686 GCA_016904865.1 Pissodes strobi | reverse complement strand
TATCTCGTAATAAAAGTCAAGCTAATTGGAAAATAATAAATAACCTAAGAGGTAAGAATAGCTCCCCTCAAACAAAAATTGAAGTTGAACCCAACCTAATCAAGGTTTTACTGCTCGGTTGCAGAAAACTAACCTCTGGTCTAAACCAGTCGAATGATCCTCTCAGCTACCTCCAAAGTCTGCACATTCCTAATTTTGTACTATATCGCACCAATATTCAGGAGATAAGGAGAGCATTGTCTAGCATAAGGAATAAGAATTCGTCAGGCTTGGATGGTATATCAGACAAGGTTCTGGGAAGTGTTCCTGATTGTGGCCTGAAGATCTTGGTATATTTGTATGTATTTGTATGTATGTATATTTCCTGACTACTTAAAAACGGCTCTGGTTACACCAATTTACAAAGGTGGAGAACAGGTGATCCATCCAATCTCCGCCCAATCTCTCTACTGTCTACACTTTCAAAGGTTATTGAAAAACTTGTGAAAACACGAATAATGGAACGCCTTTCTCAATTTAACATCTTAAGTGAGGCCCAATTTGGGTTCCAAAAATCAAAGTGCTATGACCATGCTATATTTTTTTTCTTGGAGAGTGTTTACTTGTGTCTTAACCCTAACGACGGCGATGCTGCGGCGGCAGTGTTCTGCGATCGACTGTGTGGATCAAGAAGCTTGAACGATATGGCTTTCAAGGTAGCACTTTTCATTGGTTCCAAAGTTGCATCTTCGGGAGGTCACAGCTGGCCCAGTGCAATGAGAAGCGTTCAAAGACGGCAGCTATTTCGAGGGGTGTTCCACAGGGATCAGTACTGGGTCCAATTTTGTTCTTGCTTTATATATATGACCTGGCCTGTCTGCATATTCAGGGTAAAATCACACGCTTTGCTGATGATGCTACAATTCTATGGCATGGGCTTGTGACTGGCGACCTGAAACCCACAGTTTTGCAGGATATTGAGTGTATCAAAAAGTGATGTAACTCCAACTCTCTCTGTTTGAATATTAAAAAACCAACATAATGTCGTTCAAATGTCCACTAAATTATATCTCTTTGGATAATCAGACACTTGAAAGCACCACTCGTGTTAAATTCTTAAGCATCATTCTGGATGCGAAATTAAAATTTCACGACCATATTTGCGCTTTAAATTCAAAACTAGCATCTATTCTGCTCGCTATGCTCTGCGAGTGGTATCCAATGAATTGGCCTTCTCCTCGGCAAAGGTCATTTATTACTCGTTGGTGGAGTCTCAGCTTAGATATATACGGGATTGCTTTCTACTGGGGCTCATGCGGCTAGCAGCTGTATAATTCAGTTTTTGTTCCTCATAAGAGAGCAATTAGGTATTTGAGCAGGGCAGGATCCAGGGATCATTGCAGGCCTTTGTTTCTATCATCACAGATTTTAACTTTGGTGGCATTGTTTATACTTGAGACAGTATGTTTAATTCATAAAGAGCGTTATGTGTCTAACAGGCCTGGGCCCTATCAAACACGTCAGTCTGAAAATATTCCCCTGCCAATCCCTAAATCGACCTTAACAAAGAATTCATTAATTTGTGAGAGTATCAAAATTTATAATCGCCTGCCTTTGCTTTATAGAAATATTAAAAGTTTCAAATTGTTCCGGAGATCCGTTTCCAATGCTTTAAAAAATAAGGCTTACTACAATATTCTAGAATACTACAATGACAGATTAGTGTGACATTCTTGGGGATATAATTTGTGTTTATTGTTGTTTGTTTTATTTTTCTTATTTTAAAATGTAACACCTTTTTACTCTTAATGTGTCTTTTTAGCTTATGACAAACTATGAAGCTGTGATTTTTAAAATTGTTAATATTGTTCGGTTTATAGCGTCATATTTTTGTTTTTTTTTCTTTAATGATAATTATGTATATTTAACGCTTTGTCAACAAGTTCTTTGTACTTAAGACAATAAAGCTTATTTTGACTTTGACTTAACTTGACTTGAACACTCTAGGCCGTTTTCGAGACAAATCTTATCCGAGTATGACGCCTGACGCGTGACGGCTCACTTTCGTTCACTACCCAGGAAAAGGTTTGCTGAACACGCCAAAAGAAGTTACACTTTTCAAAATTATAGAAACAAGTAGGCACCTGTCTTTTATTCTTTGGTTTATTTCATACTTCTTCATTTCAATAATATGCTATTTCAATAAATGCAATAATAAAAAGACTACTAAACTACCAAACTAACTGATGGTAGTTTAACCTTAAGGGATTTACGCCCATTGTTCATGGTCCTTCGAGCTCGGTTTTCGTTTAGGTCACCTATAGCGCTTTTTTAATGATTTCATAAAGTTTTGAATAAACAATGGACAGTACTGTTCTACTCCGAAAAAAACTAAAATCCAGAAATTTTGTGAATCTGATGTGTTAGGCCTTACAACAACATGGGTATATACGAATATATCGTTACTTCTATCAAGGGTAGTCGATGATATGATAAAAAAAATGGATTCTTCCATGGGTACTAACTTCGGTTAAACCAAAAGCAGCGGTATTTGTTTTTGGTTAGTTCCACCTTGACATCATAGACTTTGGAGCAAAAAACTACAAGGAGACAGTTACCCAAACAATTTTGTTGTTAGTTAAATGATCTAGAATCTCTTAGAGTTTGACGTCCTCTCATACCTTTATAGCTAGTCCGGTTTAAACAGTATTTTCTATTTAAAATCACAAAAAATTGTAAAAATAATATTATTCAGAAAATTAACGAGAATCAAAGAATAAACGCGATTTGAGCGATATCCCAAATTTATATATGGGCTTTATTAACTGTAATGTTGGCTGAATCATTTAGGCGACGATAATCAAGTCAAAAACAGAATTTTCACTTACCAAGAGGCTATATGGAATACTCCGAAATAGGCTGTCGCTTTCTAGAATGAATGCCATTTAAATGGCAACTTCTAGGTTATTTTTCCCCAACTAATTATTGGTAAATTGTCCGAGCACTGAGCATAAAATTTACATTAAAAATAAAAATATACATTTTTAAAACTAAAGTTCGTACCAGTATTAAATAAATACGTAAAATAATAATTTTTGGTTTTTTATTTCAAGTCACGTCGTTCGTTTTATGAGGTCTGAACACATCGGCGTCGCGTCCCGGAGGGCTCTGGTTAATAGACTTTCAGTTAGCTCCAATAAATTAAAAAAACGCTTCAAACCGTGTTTTAAGATAACGTCACCATAGACATTACTCGAAAAAGTGGGGTTTTGAAGCAGTGCCTGACATTTCCGCTGTTTTGACAGCTGACACTCAGTCGACCATAATCACATTCTGGACCAGCCTTCAGGCTGTTTTTAATACATTTAAAAGCGCGAAAAGATATAATAATTATTGTAACACGCGTTGAACCGCATTGTCAAAAAAATATAGCCTTGGTGGTAAATTTAGGGCAAATTTGGTACAATTTCTCGTTCTTTAGTACAAGATAATTCAGTCATCTGGTAACACTGGTTATAGATTAAAAAATTCATCGGCCCAGATAAACCCACACCAGATGCGAAAGCGCTCGCCTAACGTATGAAACAAGAATTCGTTTAAAGCTCCGCCTTCTTGGGATGGCCAGCCATCCGACGAAATAGTCAGGACACGCTCTAGTGTGATTCTAAACGCGAGTCTTGTGGTTTAGTCCGAGAGCGTTTCGAAAAATATAATTAATCTTTATTTTATTTTTGTTAAAAATGCCTGGTTATAAGTGCCTTTATTTGAATTATTCTACTAGAAGCGGTGGAGAAAAATAATTATTTAAATTACCCCTGGAAGATATGTATAAATGTTTAATGCACACTCCCGCACACTTATTTCCAAAATTATTGCATATTGTAAAATCGAATAAGCACGAAATTTAATTAAATCTGAAAACTGGCAGATACAATGTTATAGTTAAATCTTTTTTTACTGCGGAATGTTTATAAATAGCAATAAAGCCACTGATAAGAATAAATTCCATTAGTATTACGTACATTTTTGATTATAAGTTTAAGGCTTGGCTTCAAGTCGCTGGAAGAGTAGATCTTGTGAATAAAAATAATGTTAATTATAAATTATGTAAATATCACTTCGAACAGAAATGTTTTGAGGTATCTACAAGGTTTGCTAAGCGCATCTACAATACTGCTATCCCCTCTATATTTCTTGGACCCAAGCGAAAAGCTATTTTGCCGATATCTCTGCAACGGAATCTCGGGTCGAAAATCTAACAAGCGATGACCTCGTGGCACGAGGTCATCAGTAGAGGGGGATTATACCCCCCATCTCCCCGGATACCTAAAAATTTCCGAAAAGATGGGAAAAAATAAAAAAAAGTACAAAATTGTTCGGAAAGTTAATAAAAGTATAATAAAACGACATAAGAAAAAAAAATAATGAAAAAAAAGTTAAAAATGCGGTTTTCGGCGAAAGAAAGGCGAAGGAGTTCAGCTACGAGGTCGGGGATGGCAAGTAAGAAAAAAAATGCTTTATGAAAAATAAATAAACATTTTTGAAAAAATGGGAAAAATTGAAACAAATGTAAAAAAATGTTCGGAAAGTTAATAAAATTATTATAAGAGGAAAGAAAAAGATAATAATAAAAAAAACGGAAAAGATTGTTTGGAAAGCTCATAAAAGTGTTATAAAACCAAATAAGAAAAAAAAATAATTAAAAGTAAAAAAAGGAAAAAATTGTTAATAAAAATATTATAAAACGAAATAAAAAAGTCAGAGAAACTCAGTTTTCGGCGAAAAAAGAGTTAGAAAAAAGCAAAAAAAAAAAATGAAAAAAGTGTTGGAAAGTTGAGGAAATAAAGGTTAAAAAAAACTCAATTCCAAATATCTCTTTCAGAAGTTTCACTCCAGTTGTGGGTTTATAAAAAAAAGGCACATAATTTTTTTTAACTATTTTGACATTTGGGTAAAAATTGGGCGTGGCAGCCTAATTTGTACACTTGAATGACAACTCGCTCTGGACTACACCTCGGTAATTGTAAATTCGATTGATTTCAATTTTAAATTTTTTATTTAATCTTATCACTGTCAGTTTCTTCTACGCTGAAGTGAAGATAGCCAATAAAATTTAGAAGACAAGCAAAAACGTAACAAGTTATAGAGTAGTTATGTTAGTTTAAAAGTTGTATGTTGTTGTAAGTTGTTATGTTAGTATCAAAGTTGTGCAATAAATAACATGTACATGGCTTATAAAGTAAAAAAGCTTTCAATTTAATATCCATTCACATTCTTTTTCAGAAGAGGCGACCATTTAAAAGAAGGTATCACCCGACCCCCCCTTTTTCCTTTAATTGTTTTTTTAACAATTGACAATTTGACAGTTTTAACAGTCATTTTTATTTTAAAGTAAAGTTTATGTTTTCTTACGAAAGTCCTTCAATTTTTATGAAAATATACCGATCGGTTCAAAAGTTAACAAGGGTGGGGATGGGGATGGGTAACGGGTCGGAATTCAGACGAACGCTGTATATACTGTCGTGGTTATATAGGGATATCAAAAATTATATTAGTAAAAGTTGGCCATAGAATGCAAAACGTCTGTCGTGCCTTATGTATTTTGTTTAGATTATTTTGAAAAAATTGTCAAGTGTCATGTCATACTGACATTAAACGACAGACGTTTCTGATTCCATGGCCAACTTTTATCAATCTTATTTTTGATATCCGGGTAATATGTTATGTTAAATACGTTCGATATACAGTGTGGCCCACTTAAGAGCGCAACATGTCTGTAACTTTTTTATTTATTAACCGATTTTGACAAGATTTGTTTTAAAATATCGATATTCAAAAATTTACTTTGTATCAAAATTGCAGATTAAAAAAATAAAAATTAAGGCTCACTATGATTTTTTTAGTAGTAACATTGTTTTCAAAATTTCTGGAATAAATAAATAGCTTCCGAGATATGGCCGGTGGCCACCCTTACTGAAACATCCTATATAATATTAAAATGTAGCTATATAAGTAATTAAAATAATCTTTTTTATTCTAAATGTGTTTTTATGTGAATTCTGTTCTAGGCGCGGCCCTTAAAATAAGTTGGCAAAATTGCTTACGAAAGTGTCAAAAAATACATTTTGACACTGACCCAGAAATGTCCTTGTCTTTAACCTTGCGGCCAATTTAAACGCTCCCGCTCTCTACTCTTTCAAGTAAATCCAAAAAGTCCTTAAACAAATTCAAATCGTATATAGAAATGCCTCAAAAAAGACATTATTCACATCGAAAACTTTGCTTGACAAAAAATAACCTTAAATGGGCATAGATTAAATCGTATAGGGGAATTTCTATGAAAAAGTCAGTGCAGCCATAATACCACTAGATTTTCATGACCGCCTGTTGGAAAAACAGAAGGTGAATGGCTTTTGCAAATTTTTAGTTTTCCTGAACCAGTCCAGCAACAAAACACGTTTTCATTTAATTGGTGCAGACCAACTATTCTAATTTTGAAGAACAAATATATAATCATACCCAGATTATTTGGTGTAGGCCGAGTATAACCGCCACGTCAAGGTTAAAGTTGGCTAGCGAGGAATTTACCGACCTTTCGCTTCTGGTGTGGGTTTATCTGGGGCATCGGTATAAGTTAGTTCTGTTATCATATCAAAATATGGGATGTTGCCATGCTAATCCATAAACTATAGATTTCAAAGTAATATAGTGATAGAACAGCAGCGCAGGCTGCAGAACAGTAGATTTAGTGATAACAACGTACATCCGGCAACAGTGTTTTAAGTAGTTTTGGGCTCGCTGGCCCTTGCTCAGCGCCCACCAGCGTTGCCAGATTTTTATTTCAATGAATCGGGATTTATAATGTTAAACATAAAAAAATCGGAACATACATTAAAGAGACAGAACATAAAAAATATTTTACTAATTACCTTAGAGTAAAAAAATAAACACATTACAAAACCAACCAAGCTTACAAAACATAATCAAAAATTTTATATGCCTGTAGAAAGAACTATTATTTATAGTTTAAGGCATATGTTTTATTTCATAATTCTGACTTAACGTTTTGATATTAAATTCGGAACATTTCATGTCCCGCGCGAGACAATATTATTTAGTTCAAATTTCGGGACATCTGACAATGCTGGCGCACACAACCGTCGCATTTTCTCAAAGCTACGCCCCTGGAAAATTGCTCAATTATGGTGTCATAAAATCTAAGGTGTGTTTAATAATTGGCATAATTAATTAATTTTCAATAAATTGATATTATGGGATGACGTCAAGGTTTGACGTAAAATGCATCTAGACTTAAGCAAAGGTATCTGACAGCAAATTAACCATCTGGCACCTGAAATAGATAACGAGAAATAAGTATTAGATATGGCAATTTTTTAAGCCTCGAAACTCGAAAAGCTATCAAAAAGATAACCGATAGAAACAGCTGATTTAACAAAAACTTTCAAGGTAATTATGTCCTTTGTAAAGCAAGTAGCAGACATTTTCAACAATTAGGCAACGTAAGTTGGAGACATTTTTTTTATTTGTTCCTTTTATGCACAATTTTTTTGGGAAATTTTGCAATGGGAATATCATGAAGTTTGGGTTAGTTTTGCTAGGTCAACTGTATATAACACGTCATATTACTTAAGGTTCTGAACTCCAAAAAAATACAATTTTATTAACTCGATTGTCCTCGAAAAACTGCATCTGCACCATCTTTTGAGTTGAGTTTTCACCCGAAATAGACTTCTGGACCGCCAGATGAGTCAGAAATCACCCTGTTATCATTTTCTCCAGATGAGTCTGATTCGTCAGTCTTCTTTGATCTACTCTTTTTTGTCCGCTTCTGTTATTAGGTTTCTTCGCCGACCCAACGTTCTCACGAGAAGTGAAAGGTGTATGAATCTTTTAATGATGTAACAAAAGAAGTAAAGAAAAACTGAAAATTTTCTATAAGATTATTAATTTTGTTTTGTATATTATTTTTATTTTAAATTTTTTGTATTTGTATCATTTATTTTTTCAGTTTTAACTTGCTTTGTGTTTTTTTTTCGATTATTAAATAGTTTTGCCTTTAACTTTGATTTAGCATTAGCCATTTACTAATATATAATAAAATAATCCTTGTTAGTAAGAATAGGTGGTAATATGGGACCCCATTTTGTTTTTCCTACGTAAAATTTTAATTTTTTGTGATATCGACAGAAATTAAAAACAGCAAGTTTTCTGCTTAATGATTTATTATACTGAATAAGCAAATTAACATCTTTAACATAGGTTCTAGGTTCCCAACAAAGTGCAATTTTCACTAGACGGAAAACATGCTGATGATATGGACCCCCTGAGAATTTGTCCATATTCTCTGGAAAAAAATACAGAAATTTATCGACAAAAAAATTAGTCTGCGCAATCGCAATGAGTTCACATTTTTTTTTCAGAAAAAACAGACTGCACCATCTTTTGAGTTGGGGTTCCTCCTAAAATAGGCTTCTGGACCGCTAGATGAGTCAGAAACCACGTTGTCATCACTTTCTTCAGATGAGTCTAATTCTTCATTCTTCTTTGATCTGCTCTTTTTTTTTGCCCGCTTCTGTAATTAGGTTTTTCTGTTCTTGGTTTCTGCCACGGAAGAAGTTTTTCGACCTCAATTGGACATCATTCCTTTTGGCTGGGGAAATGGGGTAATATAAACAGACAAAATTACTTTTGGTGTTGAAAAATGTTGAAACCGAAGATTACAATTATTTTTAAACGAACTACTTAAAACAATAGGGTTTATTTTCTGGTAAAGACGGGTACTTAGTCGCGTTAATACTTCTGCCCCAGATAAAACCAGACTATCTGGGCTTCTGTCCAACCAAGTAATCCCGGAGTTAGCGTTCTAGTAGGAATCCACATATTCATTTAACCAAATATTTACGTAGAAATTTATTTTTAATATAATTTTATTATTTCATGGGCTTAACGAGCAACAGTTTATGATAAATAAACAATGGATTAAGACCAAGATATTCCAAGTTACGTAGAACATTTATTTTTAGTACAATATGTTTATAGGAAACGTAATTCCGAGTGCGTCCATAAATCGAACGATATTAAAAATTGTAAAAAACCTTTCGAGCACGTCAGTTAGCTTATTATATTATTACATTGTTTATTTCTTGATACTTGTTTCACATATTTCTTATGTAGGAAATATGATGTCATCGATAATTATTCTTTTTGTATGGAATGCTCTATATCTAATGGACGTAGCTATAAAGCTATACCAACAGATACCAAAACCAGCAAATAGAGAAGTAGGTCTATAAATTCTGAAAATTTTAATTTATTATAATAGTTTTTAATTTTTTTATAGTCGCTCAGATATTGTAAAAAATCCGCGAAAACTATGATGAATCGAAAACTCTCTGAAAATCAGAGATTAAAATTTAACCAAGAGGCATAGAATAATGAGATTTTAATATATCGAATATCGATATCGATAGAGTAAAAATATACTTATATAGATATCTCAAGAACTACTTACACTAGAGTACCGAGTTATACCTCATTTAAAAGGTCTTTCGATATAGGTGCTTCAAAAAACAAAAATACAAATTTGATTTTTTTGTTAAATTTCAAAAACACATTTTTAATTTTTCTCAAAAAATTATATTATTTTTGTCGATATTTTAGCAAGGTATTCACCAAATTTCGTAATGGAGAAATTATGAGTTCATAGGGAAAAAAATATTAACAATTTGAAATTATAGCAAAAATTACAAATAAGTGTTTTCAGAGTTTACTGAGGTGTTTACAAAGTTTTGTTAATTGTTAGGTTCCTTTCGTGTTTTTAAAGTAAAGCCTAAACCTAACCATCCTACCATCCATCCTCCTCCAAATTCCCACGCCCCACATTCAATTCATTCAATTCAACAAGACCAAAAGTTTCGATGTTTGCTATTTTTTCAAGTAGAAACTTGTTGAAATTTCTACTTAACAGGCGCTCCTTTACCATCCCACTCCCCACCCTTTCCTTGAAAAAAATTAACAAGGCAATAAGTTTCAATATTTGCTATTTTTTTCAAGCAGAAACTTGTTAAAACGTGCTGACACGCGCGCATCTAATTTGGTAACTATCCTTCTCCCTCCCCCCCTTCCACCTTTGGTTCTGTTTTCTGCAAGAAAATGCCTGCAGTGAAGGGAGAATTAGAAAAATTCAATTGGACAGCAGGGTCTGAGCACTGCAGGTATTTTCTTGCAGAAAACACAACCAAAGTTTGTTAGGGGGGAGGTGGAAGGATACATACGAAATTAGATGGGCGCGTGTCAGCAAGTTTCTGCTTGAAAAAAATAGCAAATATTGACACTAAGGTCTTGTTGATTTTTGTTCTAGGAAGGGGTGGGGGTGGGATGGTTAAGATGCGCCTGTTAAGAAGGAATTTCAACAAGTTTCTGCTTGAAAAAAATAGCAACCATCGAAACTTTTGGTCTTGTTGAATTTTTTCTAGGAAGGGGTGGGGGCGGGAATGTGGAGGAGGATGGGTGGTTAGACTTTTGTTTAGGCTTTACTTTAAAAACACGAAAGGAAATAAACAATTAACCAAACTGTGCAAAAATTTGGGTAAATTCTGAAAAATGGTGTTTAATATAAAAAAATCACTGTTTGTAATTTTCCCGAAATTTGGTGAATATCTTGCTAAAATATTGACAAAAATAATG
>JAEQML010082811.1:0-10686 GCA_016904865.1 Pissodes strobi | reverse complement strand
AAATTCCAGGATGAGTCCGGCAAGTTTTCTTTAATAAATTAGGCGTATTAGGAATCTGTGGTTTAATTTACATACCTTTCCCTCAAATTTCCCTAATTTTGTCACCATCGACCGCAATCCGAATAAGTAAAGTTGTGTATGATATAATAATCACACAACGTAGGTATTGGTTTTCTTTTTAATCTATTTTGACGGTCATTGGCAAAATAAAGACAAAGCACAACTTTACTTATCTCGTTCAACTATGTTGAACAGGCCCGGGTTGATTATACTACATTATAGTTAAACAAATCTGTTCCTGAACTCGAGATTCGACTCAAATATCCAAAGTCTTATATCCCTGGTGAAGTTAGTTTGAGAAAATAGCAGAAACAAAGTAACAAGGTATTTTGTGTGAACGGAAAGGCAATTGGTTGAATTAAAAGAACGTTGATTAAATTCAGTAAAGAAAGAAGTTGATGTTAAATTAAATAATCAAGAAGTTTTGTTGGATGAATGCGTATAAGTAATTAGAAAACATGTTATATATTGATCATATTTAATGAAAATTAAATCTTGCATTATTAAAGTACGTAACACCTAGAATACATGTTTGAACTGACACACTATGAATACAACCCCACTAACCTATTTTAATACAGGTCGCTAATTAAAGTGTTCAATTATAAAGTTAATTACCACCCTCTCTTCTGTGGTCATTAATGATTTAAAGAATTAATTGTTTATACCAACCATAAAATATCCTCTATTTAATAGGCTTGGGTTTTCTAGCTTCCCTAGAAGACACGGGTTTGATTAGAGTTAGAGAAAGAGATGAAAATAATCATGAAAATAATCTGGCAATAAATCATGTTGGAATAATTGACCTCAATCTTGTAATAATTATTACTGCCTAGTAGAAGTTAATTGTGGCTAAATATCATCATAAAATGCCGTGTTATTTCGGTTCTAAATTGATTTTCTATAATATCGCGTTCAATTTTATTAATCTCCGTGCGTGGCTATGATATTTCGGAGATGAAATTGGCATTTGGACTTAACATTTTTGCCTTGCGCGAATTAAAGGGGTGTATCTTTCTGATATTATCCCACCAACTAGGGATGTGTGCTAACCTCTATATTACCGATCTCTGATTCGTAAATATTTGCTTTTGAGGCCGCTTGCGGTGCAATCATATTAAAGGTTACGGGTGTAGTATATAGCATGCCTGCAGATTTGCAATGTAACGTAGTTGAGAAGATAAAAATCACAATACATGAGTGGGTTCCGACATTGCTCCTAGAAACTGGTTGTTCGTAAAACGTTAAAAAAATTAGTGGGCCTGTTGAATTTGCCTGGCCTTTGTGTGAGAGCCAGATAAAACTACCCGTCTTAAATGCTTTACTCACTCATAAACGGTTTATAGCGCAAAATGTGAACTGCGAATTCCAGAACGTAATTTATTAATTACTTGAGACAAATAGGCATCACGAACATCGAACAACTTTACATTATTGAAGTGTCTATAAAAGTCCCGTTTAAAGCGTAAACAACCTCGCGAATATTAACTCGGAAGTGGCCCCGTTTTCGATCTGTCGAATACATAAAAACTTAAAAAACTGTATTATTTTTTGACATATTTTTTGACAATCTTAAAAAAGAATAGGTAAAACTGAGGCCACCAACGCATGGCGAGGTGTTGTCGCATTTTACGTTGCACGCACTTTTCGCAGTTTTTTAGGGAAAATATTTAATGTCTCGGACATTCTCCCACCTGAGAAATATTTACTCAGTCAAAGATTTCTCAAACATAGGAAGAGACAATCACTGATTTTATAAAAGTTTCTACTTACAGTCTGACAAAGTTCTCACAGATACCTTGCAGGTGTCTTACAAATACGTCCACACCGAGTCACCTTCATCTCATCCGTTGATGCCGGATTGCTCGCACCAGTCGTTTCCACATTTCCTTCGGTCTGTTCTGGCGGAGTAGTCTCTGTAATTGGAGGCACCTCCATCAGCTCAGCGCATTCTAACGGGTAAAGGCGCTGTAGCGGTCGCAGCATTTCACCTTTGGATGTCTTCAACCTCACTAATCGCACCTGACCATCTTTGCCAGGCAACAGTTCACTGACACGAGTGGCCAGTCCAATCGTCTCGTATTGTCATTACCGATAAGCACTACGTCACCAGTTCCAATCGGACGACATTTTCCTTTCTCGGAAAGCAGCTTTAACGGTCCCAAATATTCAACACGAAAACGAGCGCGTAAATCATCGCGTAGATGTTGAATATGTCTCACTTTACGGCACAACGATGATCGGTTTACGGAGTCACAGTCAGGTAATCCCCACTCGACTTGTTCACGCAAAAACATGGAAGGAGTAAGGGGGGCCAATTCTTTGGGGTCTTCAGAACAGTAAGTTAGGGGTCGAGCATTAACAACCGCCTCACAATCGCAGAGTAAAGTCAATAAGTCTTCATAGTCCAAACTAGCGTAACCCAGCATCTTACGTAATAACTGTTTAAGTATACCAATCAAACGCTCCCAAAAGCCACCCCACCACGCTGCAGTTGGAGGATTAAATTTCCACGCAATGCGTTGTACACTCGTGTCACGTAAAACCGAGTCCCAATCAAGCGCCGAAAAAGCATTTTTGGCGCCAACAAAATTAGTCCCGTTGTCGCTATAAATAGTCTTAGGTCTTCCGCGTCTAGCCAGAAAACGACGCAATGTTTGCAAAAAGCTTGCGGTCGTAAGCGATGTATTCAATTCCAAATGAAATGCGCGGTAGACTGCACAGGTAAAAAGACACAACCAAGCTTTCTGCCCATTTCTCAAAAATAACGGGCCCGCAAAGTCAACACCCGTGACCTCAAAGGCGACGGCCATACGAACTCTGTCGAGAGGCAAAGGTGGTAACTGCACCACAACGGTTTTCCATTTTGCCTCTTACAAACAACGCATTTCGTGACGACATTTCGAACACTTCGTCTTCCTCCGAGAATCCAATATCTCTCTCGAAGAAGATTCAGCAGACCTTGGGTTCCTACGTGGCATGACTTCCGATGTTCCACCCAAATTAAAGTCTGAACCAATGGGTGCTTAGAAGGCAAAACTATAGGAAATCGATAAGCCTCTGTATCTTGTCTGTTAGACACTCTTGACTTTAGTCTGAGCACTCCATTCTCATCATAAAATGGCTGAAGATTGCTAATACGCTTATCACTTTCTCCGGAAAAATATTCTTCTCAGCTTGAAAGCAAACGTCTCTGCAGCAGCAAACTCTTCGGCTGTTAACTCACCACTTCTACGGTCAGACGGATGCTTTATATTATAGCAAAAGCGGAATATCCAACCAAGCATTCGGATAGTCCTAGTGTAGTTGGAAAAAACAGAAAATTCCATTCACGATGGAGTCCTACATCAGCAAGTGCCAAAACCAGCTGTTTTCGGCGCTCTTTCGTAATTTCTTCTTCATTAACCACTGGGTTTTCTGAAGGCCACTTCTCGGGATCCTGGTACAGCCATGTAGGGCCCTCCCACCACTTGAGCTCAAACAGCTGCTCTGGAAAACAACCTCGCGAAGGTAGGTCTGCCGGATTCAAGAGACCTGGTACATGCCTCCATTTTTCTGCTGGAGTTAACTGGCGAATTTCGGAAACCCTGTTCCATACAAAAGTGCCCCACTGATCTTTTCTTTGAATCCACGAAATAACAGTAGCGGAATCACTCCAAAAGTAATGTTCTGCTTCACTGCTTAGGTTTTCTCTAATACTTCCAAAAAGCCTTGCACCTATCACAGCAGCCAACAGCTCAAGCCTTGGGATTGTCATTCTCTTCAAAGGGGAGACCCTGGCCTTGCTTGCTAACAGGAAAACATTGACTCTGTCTTTCATGTCGACTCGCAGAAAAATTGCACATGCGTATGAGTCCTTACTGGCATCGCAGAAAGTATGTATGCTGACATCTCGTGCAAAACTCCCACCAGTCAAGGTCCATCTTGGAATTTCAACAAATATGGCAGCTCGCGAAGCCACTTCTTAAAATACTGCGTAGTGTCGTCATTCACAGGTTGATCCCATGTTATCTGTTTTGCCCACAGTTTTTGCAACATTAATTTGGGGACCAAAACAATGGCCGACGTGAAACCAATAGGGTCAAACACCTTCTGAGTTACTGACAGCATCTCTCTTTTGGTAACTACTAAACCCTCAACATCAGTATCCAAAAATCCATTACTAAGGGTCAAAACATCCCTCTGTGGGTGCCAATTCAAACCCAGCACAGGGCAAGGCACTGCATCCCTATCTGAGGCACCAATGCGGGAGTGCTCCCACCCTCTCAGATCAAACTGCCCTTCTGCCATGACTGCCACAGACTCCCGAACAAATGTTGCCAATGTGTCTTCATCTCGTACACTCGTGACGCAATTGTCCACATAAAAGCTGCGACGTAATTTCTCAATGGTGTTCCGAGAATAATAAATTGCTGTCATCGCATTTTTTAAGTGCTTGCTCAAGGTGGTACTCGATCGTCACCCCTAACAGGAATGGACTGCTATTTACTCCAAACACAATTCGTCTGAATCGAAACACAACTTCATTGGCCTAGTCATCCTCCCACAGAAACTGTAGAAAATCTCGATCATTTTTATGCACGCTGATTTGTAAAAAGGCTTTACGTAAGTCGGAAACCACTCCTACTCTGTACTCCCGAAACCTTAAAAGCAGCTATGGTATTAACTCAACAAAATTTAAACTCTTTTCGGGGCAATGATTAAGTGACGGCTTATCTCTCTCATGGGCTGACGCATCAAACACAGGTCTCAACTTGGTGGCGGCACTATTTTCCTTGACTACTACTCGGTCTGGAAGGTAGTGACCTTTATCAACAGACACTGGTGCGTCAACCCGTTCAAGGATTTTTTCCGACTCCCATTCTTTGAAAATTTGATCACATTGATCGAAAAGCCCGTCTCGTTTTAACTTTGAAATATTCGACTTTAACCTTTTTTGAGCCAAACTGTAATTTGAAGGGAGAGGGGGGTGCCCATCCACCCATGGAAGCCTAATCTCCTAATCTCGTAGCGACCTTCATCATTGACACGAACAGTTTCCAAAAATAACTCTTTAGCAGCCATTGCCATTTCTTCTCTGCTTCTCTGCTCGGTTGGCTCTTTAATACCGAGGGCATCGAGTTCCCAAAGTTGCTCTATGGAAGCGTCTTTGACGAAAAGATTGAGAGTAGTCACAGCAGCATTGAAATGTCTCTTCACGTTGCTCGCTACCTTGCCTATAAGAGTCCACCCTAGCCTAGTTTCTATTGCTGTCAGCCCACAAGGCAAATATTTATGGTTCCCGGTATATATTACGCCAGCAACGTCAGCACCCAACAACAGCTATATCGGCCCAGGATCTCGGGAATCGGAAAGTTCAATACCTAGATTCGCTAACTCGGATGACCACTGACCACTAAAGACTGGGGAAACATGACCGCAAATACACATTTGTCAGTAAAAACTGTGACGTCATAACATTTGTGTTCATAAGTGGCCTGTCTACCTCCGAACAAACAATGGATCACATTTTCAGAGCGTTTTGGTTCATATCCGAGCTGAGCTGCCTTTGTCTTCAAAAGGTAACTCCTCTGGGAACCACTATCTAATAACACCCTTACCAACTTGTACCCCTTTGAACTTTTTAAATTAACTCGAAGAGTTTGCAAAAATACATGTGTGTTTGTGTGATTCGCCAAAGCCTGATCACGTTCAACAGACTTTTCTTCTCGACTTTCGGTGTTTTGACAGCCATTACCACGTTGGTCTGGTTTCGAAACTGTTTTATTGGCTGGTAGACTAGGACACATCAACACCAGATGGGATTTCTCGCATAAAACACATTTGAAGCGTACTCTGCACCTTTGCGATTGGTGACCTATTTTCAGACAGCGGAAGCAAGCCTTTTTACTAAACAAAATATTTCGCTTTTCCTCCATGGACACTTTATTAGCCTTAAAACATGCGGTGCTTTCATGCGAGCCACCGCAAAAAATACAATTAGCAACCTCGCAATTTACAAGACCCGTGGCGGTCGGAACAACAGGGTTATTTCCAGCGGATCTTCCTTTCTTGAAATTCTCCTCACTGTATCCCAATCTGTCACATGACATACGTTCCGTCAATCCAAAACCCTCGGCGGCCAAACTAATCCTATGTTCGTTCTCCACTTCATTACTGAGAAAGTTCATCAGCCCTTTTAACCTCAACTCAAGTACAGAGACATCAGGACTATTGGAGACGCCGGGTATCGAAAAAGACGAACGCTGCCAAACTCTAAGCAGATCTCGAGGTAAACAAGATTCAATTAATGGGAAAAGCTTGCAGAACAGCTACCCGTTGTGATACCCAGCGTCTCGAGCGCCCACAGTTGCGTTTCAATCTTATCGTAGAGCGTAGCGATATCAAATTTCTGTTTAGAAGTCGCAGTACCCAAAATTAACTTCAACAGCTCTCTGATGTACACCTCAATCTGCATATCTTTGTTGCCAAACCTGTTAGACATGCTATCAGCAATTTTATCATAATTATCGCTAATTGACGGAAAGCTTTCTACCAGCTGTCGTGCCCTACTTCCAGGAACTGTAGCCTGTATTAAATATTCGATTTCATCATGGTTATCAATATCAGGGTCATTATGGATTTTCTGGAACTGGCCCCAGAAAGACAACCCCCCCCCCCTGAATACTACCATCATACGGTTTCAATTCAATGCGAGGTAATTTAAACTTTCGCTTACCTTGGCTTTCCGCGGCCTCCACACGCAAACTGCTCACTTGACTGCGGGCGCTCCGCTCAACTGAATCTGCTTCTTCAGAGTCGGCGTCCTCGTAAAGCTTCTCGTACCGCAGTCTCAGTTCAATAAACCGCTTATTATATGTGTCACAGCTGTCCATCTCGATAGAAAGTTCCTCCTCCGTCGCGCTTTCCAACAATTCTTCGAAAATAGCACTGTCCCGAACCTTTAAGCTATCATATCTCGGTTTCAAAGTCTCCCAACAAACTCGAATAGCCACATCATTCTCCTTAGAACGATCGAGATGTAATAAACCAGCAAGTTCATTCGCCGTCTTCGTAAATGAAGCACGATATACTTTTCGGGCCTTATTCTGTGCCTCTAGATTCTCAGCCATTGCAAACTACACAAAAGTTCCTGGCACCAGGAACGTCTCAAAACGTCGATTTGCTGCTGTAAAACCGTCCTGTCACGGTCGCCACAATGTGAGAGCCAGATAATGCTTTACTCACTCATAAACGGTTTACAGCGCAAAATGTGAATTCCAGAACGTAATTTATTAATTACTTGAGACAAACAGGCATAACGAACATCGAACAACTTTACATTATGGTAGTGTCTATAAAAGTCCCGTTTAAAACGTAAACAACCTCGCGAATATTAACTCGGAAGTGGCCCCGTTTTTGATCTGTCGAATACTTAAAAACTTAAAAAACTATATTATTTTTTGACACATTTTTTGACAATCTTAAAAAAGAATAGGTAAAACTGAGGCCACCAACGCATGGCGAGGTGTTGTCGCATTTTACGTTGCACGCACTTTTCGCAGTTTTTTAGGGAAAATACTTAATGTCTCGGACACTGTGTGATATGTAGCATTGAGGCTCATAGAGAGTCTATAGCCTAAACCTTGGAGGGAAGCTTCAGGTAGAGATTGCGCGTATCTTTCATATTATCGCCTTCACCAATGTAAGTCGATCTATTTTGGAGTCTCAGTCCGTACCTTGTCGTTGTCTCTGGTCTTTTATGATTTAGCGCCTGAACCACTCCGTAGTTTGTTTTTTTTTGCACATAATTTGACCTTAAATAAGTTATGGTTCTCAGAACAGGCCAGCGTTTCAGATCGTCTGGTTGCCTTTGCGAATTTTTATGTATACCTTAATAATCAATCACTTTCGTTCAACTTAAAACAAGTTTAAAATTTACTTTTGTATTATTTTAATTGACTAATTTAATAACGCGTTAAGTCGTACTATTATTATTTTCACGAATGTTTTAATGTATTGGAACTAGAATCCAGTTAATTAATATTGCGTCCTAGTGAACTCGGAAGTGTTGATCATGTTTTGAGTTTAGTAACGGATTATTTACTTTTTATTTTCGATTGCTCTACTTGTTTATTAGTAATTGTCTTTCTTACTTGTTGCTTAACCTGTGATTTATTTTGCGTACCATAATACCTTGCCATTTAATATAGAGCTAGCCAATATTTTCTTTTGACTTTAACTAATAGTTACTTTTTTTGATAACTTTTTTATCACTGATAGGGTTTCTTTTTAATTTTACGTGAGTGGTATACTGACTTCTACATTTAAATTAAATGTATTTAGTTTTTAATAATTATTGTACTGCGGTTAATACTTCAAAGGTGGTAAATTATTTCGAGTGGTAATTAAAATCGAGTAGTTTAATTATTCTTCAGTTTTCCATAGATTTCGTCGCGTACGTTATAGTTTGATATTTAAGAAATACTGAGTGCCACCGCCGGTGGTACTACGATAACTTTGTTAAGTTTTAATTGACTTGAAATAAAGTTCTTTCTTTTCAAAGTTGTAACGAAACGATCTATCCAGTTTATGATAATAAACCGATTTTATAATCATCTATCTATCTGTTTCATTCATTACCTTTAGTGTTAGTGTTCCAGATGGGAAGTAATTAGTAAGAATAATAGTTTACATTTCATCGGGGTTCAATAATCAAACCACCTTGATCCATTTTTTGCTTTGAATTGACTTAAATATTATCTATATATCTTTATATATTTATATATTTTTTCAGTCAAAACGAGTGCCAAATTAAAACTTAGCCCTCAACTAACTTAGTGGTGCCTTTAAATGAATTTAACCTTCCTTACTTGCCGGCATTTGAGCTAGAGCCTAATTTGCCCGCTTGATAGTTTGCTTTTTTTCTATCTATAATCTATAATTGTATATTTTCCTAAATTAACTTTATTCATTCTCAGTTTCTTTAAATCTGAAGCGAATATAGATAAATAAAATTAGAAGATAATAAAGAGCGTTATGAGTTACGATTTTCATGGATATCACAGCCGGGCAAATCTAAAATATATTTGTTGGTAAAAAAAAATTAAAGTCTATCAAAGAAAGGATCTGCCACAAAAGCTCTTAGAAACAAGAGATTTATTATTGGCTTAAACTTTCTAACAAGATGGGGCACCAGTCAATGTGTGCAAGTCGGCAATTGAATTTTCGTTAGAAATTTTCTCCAGATTTTATTGGACCTTCTAATTGGCCTGCCAGGAGTCTCGATTTAAAGTCTTAAATTCGTTGAAACCTTTACTTTATACAATAAATTATTTAATTTCAGTTTAGCTACTGAAAAAGACAATTTTAGAGATTAAACGGATTTATTTGGCAACAAGGTTAAATACAAAGTTTCAGATTTTTCTTGTACAGTCCTGATTAAAAACAGAACTTCGACATTCCAGTGAGAACACTATTATCAGCCTTCAGCTTACAGCCCTCTATAAATTAATTAAATTGGTGGAACGAATAGAAAGTTATAACTGATTAAAACATGTTCAAGTTTGATTTGGTTCGCAGCATAATATGATTCCATATAATGATGCGGCAGAATATAGAGCAAATACGCTAAAATCTTACGTTTTAATTCTACTTATCTATGTTCGAGAACTCCCGACCTAATTCAATCTAATTAATAATTAATATCTCCTACTTGACGAGAAATTGGTTTCAGCCAATGTATTAAACTTTTCTTCAAGAAAAAGCTGACATTTACTAAAATTATCAGACGTATACAGAACGTAAGAGATTCATGTTTAAGTACTGCCTATTAACAACGAGTGATCGTAACAATTAATAATTAGCAAGATTGCCAGTTCTCTTTAGTTAATTTGCAGATACTATGCTAAAATTACTGCCTAATGCTGGTTTAATTTAACATGGGATTATATGTAAATTCCGTAAAGCAGGCCTCAAACGCAAGCTGGAGTATTTGCATTTCGGTAAATGTTAGAAGCTAAGTAATTTAAGCCATTAAATTTACTAGTTCATGCCAATGCAGGTGGTGAATAATACTTGGAAGATAAATATTTTTAATGCGAAATTAAAAAAGGGATAGTCCCCTGTTTGTTATCAAGTATAAACTAAGGTCTTCTAAAGCTCTATAGAGATTAGGAAATGCCGAAAGGTCTTAATCTCGATGAAGGAAAAATCCGAATCTGCACCTCCATGTGGTAGAAGGTGGGCAACATCAATTTTGATGGCTAACGCAGATAGGGACCAAGTGATTGCCGGTATAAGCAATCCTTCACTTACAATGGTTTCGGGCGGATGAGCTGGTAAGTGAAAAAGGCACTCTTTTGTCTTGAGACTGAGAAATCGGTCTCGAAGGCGAAGGAATGGTCAACTGCATAAGGATGCAGGAGGCAAGGAGAAACCACTGCATGAAAGATCCTAATAGATATCTCTAGTACAATTATCATGGCTGTGTAAAACGAAATGATTTCTAGTACTGATCATGGATGGAAACCAAAATCCGGCAGGTGAAGTATATCTCAAGACAACAGAGCCTCTCAGGTCGTCATCCGGCGAAATCCCGGTGTCAAAAATACAACCAATAATACAATGAATATTGGTACATGGAAC
>JAEQML010082810.1:0-10686 GCA_016904865.1 Pissodes strobi | reverse complement strand
ATTAAAGAAAAAAAAAAGGATTTCCTTTTCGAAAGAAAAGTGCGTGGCAGAACCACGATACACATATAACGGTATGCTGATTTCTAGACTCGTTTTTGACTCACCCGCGCATCTACCTCATCCGGGAAAATTTGACGCTGTCATAGTTTATTTAATTAAGTGAATTGTTAGATTGGTTTTGTGTTTATATAATGTTATAGGATTATTTAAATTGAAAACTTATAGTATAATTATGCCGAACTGTGCTGTGGCTACTTGTAAGAACAATAATAGGACCACCAAAGGGAGTAATATTAAATATTTTCGTTTTCCTAAACACGAGTTAGCAAATCAGCGGATTCGTGCTTGTCGAAGAGAAGATGGAATTAACATAAAAGATGGTGAATATTTTTAATTATTAAAGCTTTACTTTATTATTTATTATTTTTATTACATATTTCCACGGTTTACATGATTTTTTATGGCAGTGGCACACACTCTAAAGGGACATCCTATGGCTAGAGATGGATCCTAATTTCACGTACCGTACCGTGATTTTAGCTGCCGCTAATTCGACATTCGGGTGCTGCTATGCCTTAGTTCCGTTCTTTAAACATTCTTTTTAGATATACCACGATCAAGTCACGGTTCACGGTCCAGCCAGACACTATGTGGTTAAAAAATATTTGCCAAAATTTAAATAAGTTAAAAAAATAAAGCAACATGTATAATTGAAGTGTGATTGAAGTGAAATTTCTTAACGCGCGCCGGGAGGAATATTTACACATGCTCACATACGATGGTACCAGGGTGCTAAAATCGGTTAGGTTCTGTAGCGCTACAAAAGCTCATTGATTTGCGCAACTAATTGCGCCATGTCTTCGCGATACAATCGTTCTGTTCCAACCGCTCTCGTGGCCGAGTGGTCTAGGTGGTTAGGTCTCGATTCGGCGGCTCTATCGGCGGAGCGGCGCAGCCTGAGTTCGAACCCTGTTGCTTTTAAAATTTTTTTTTTAGGTTTATGAAGATTTTTTTTTTCATTTGGGCCTTTTCTTTTTGTTAATTGAGTGGTATATTTTAAAAAACTACTTTTTAACGAAATCCGTTACGATATGTATTTGATTTTACTGTGATATGTTAGCTTACAAGCAAAAAATATGGGATTTACTCTATTACCTTGTCAAGACATAAGCAAAACTTTTATGAAGATTATTTTTTTTCATTTAGGCCTTCCCTTTTTGTTAATTAGTGTTATATTTAAAAAATGATATATTTAAAAAAACTACTTTTTAACCACATCCGGTACGATATGTAGGAGTCGTCATCTCCTTGACAACTTCTTCATTTTGTCTTGATCTTGTCTTGGTTTCAAGACAAGATCATGGCAAGAAATGATCTTTGTTTTTCAAGACAAGACAAGAAATTAGTTCTCAAGTCCAAGATTTCTTGGAAAGAAACCAACAAAATCTTGAAATTTCTTGAAAATGTAAAATAAAAAAAAAACTCATTTGTTTTGCTAGTTTATTAAAAAAAAACAAAGCACTGAAACATTTTTAATGGAATGATAAAAAAATTAATATGTAAAAAATAACTTTTTTATTTTCAATGATTTTTGGATATGTTATGGCTTAAGGTATTGGGATCAAAAAGTACTTTGCAAACCGAGTCTACTTCAGTGGAAATGAAATAAATATGTAAAAATGGGCAAAAAATATTTGAAAGGGTACAGAATATTGACTATTAAATAATGAGGTCAATACAAAGAAAATTAAAATTGTACTTTAAGTTTGGTAAAACTATATCTTGTGGGCTAAATTAAATTGGATAATTTTTTAATGCTTAATGACTTTTTATTTGCATGGAATTTTTTTTTATTATTTTTGGATATGTTATGGGCTAAGATATTAGAATCAAAAAGAACTTCTCTCAGCTGATCTACTTCAGTGGCGTACAGAATATTTGAATTTACGTATTTTTTTTTAAATTAAGGAAAAATTAATTTATTTAGGAATGAATTATAAAACAATACTATCATGACCGCGTGTCCCTCGATTCTACGCATCAAGTATAAACATCACATCAACCAATCTCATCCCGACTTTTTTACTTAGTTCTCAAATGTTGAAATAATACTTAAATAACCATTTATACATTTAAATTATTTTCTAGAGTAAAACTATGTATAATATATCAATTATAATTAGTAATATAAATATGGAATGAAAATGCTTTTATTCATTAGTTAACACACGTACACGTATAATTAGGAACGTACCTATTATCGAAAATGTCCTTTATAATCCCCCAAAACTGCGAATATTGCATTTCAAAACATATGTTCTATACACGCTTACATAGCAGAATCGAAAGCGTTGTTCCCGGGTGACGTCACACGTTCCTGTGTGGGAGGTTCTGCTTGCGCAAGAGCATACCGTTATATGTGTATCGTGATTAGAAGGATGGAACAGCACTGCAAATATTTCAAACTAACAAGACGAAATACGACAAAATATGCTGCGACCACCCGACCATACCGGTGGGTCTCGTAAGTCGTAACTCATGTAAGTGCCGACTACCATGTAATGTAATATAATGTAATCACTTTATTCAAAGTAACAAAGTAACGATAGAGTTCTCGGTTCGGTATTCGGTACTTCGGGTATTGGATAGTAACGAATATAAAGTAACGAGTAGTTACTTTTTTGACACCACTACAACAAAACGGCAAATGAGCTGACAATTCGGCCTTTGGTTGGTTTCTTTGTTTTGGCTCTGGTCCTAAAAGGCCAATTTGCCAGTGCACCCTTCGTCTGGCGCTTAGGGAGAGGTAGAGCTACCCTTCTACTTCCGTTACACGTTATTCCAGTTTGAAGGGCTTTGTATTCGGGGTGGTGACCGCGACGTTGTCGGGCTCTGGACCCTGCCACGACCACCGACTTTTCACAAACACAAATAAAAATCTATGAAAGGCACGACTGACTGATGCAATGAGGTTTCGCGCACTGTAGGTATAACCTTTTCTGTCACTCCAAAGTCCAAAATCCCCGCATGAAAAAACCACGACCGCCCTCAGGCCACGCTACCGCGCACAAGGACAAAACCCGGAGTCCTAGTAGGAATCACCCTCCACTACGCGTCCCACCCCCTATACCCTCCAGACGGCTCGACTTTTCAGCCCCCCAAACGGGGGATTACAACACGTTTTCTAAGCAAACGCTTTCACTTCCCATGCCGAATTTTGTAATCCGTTTCCAACGTGTTGGTCCCTCGACGGCAGGATCGGATGAACGGCACAGACTACCCTGGCTATGAGGTCCGATTCTTCCTCGGGGAGAAAAACGATCACTAAACGTTTACCACGTGCACACCCAATGGCCTGTACCAAAGGGGACAAACGAGCCGCTACGGACGACGT
The DNA here is from genome assembly GCA_016904865.1 of Pissodes strobi. Classification (NCBI taxonomy): domain Eukaryota; kingdom Metazoa; phylum Arthropoda; class Insecta; order Coleoptera; family Curculionidae; genus Pissodes; species Pissodes strobi. Next base: position 7,292 of record JAEQML010082810.1, on the reverse strand, counting down.
TACCTCAACCGAAAACGGACCGGAACTGAAATTCGGCCTTTGTTTTTAAAGACAATGATTCGGCGCTCTATACGACCAACGACCACGCACACGTGGATGCGATCATATATTAAATATATGGAGGCGATCGATAATCGAAGGGGCACCGCTTATTGGTTGAAATAATTGACGTGCGCTCAACGCTGAAAGTACACATCGATCATTCTATCTCGTTTTGATTTCGGACAAATTTTGGCTCGACTCACGATATAGTAGTATTAAATATACGCTGTGTCTAGCCTCCCGGTACCGGTATCCGAATAAATCCCGGTAAAATATAATGGCGGTATGATGACGTAATGGTCTACCGGTATTTACAATTATCCCGGTAGATTTTGTTCTCGTATTACAATATGTCTTCGTGATCAATTTGTCGCAAGAGCTCTCGTGGCGTAGAGGTTTAGATAGTTGGGTCTCACCTGGACGGCACGGGTTCGAACCCCATTGCTTTTTTTTGTTATTTTTTTAAGATTATGTTTCTAAACGTTTTTTTTTCTTAACTTTGGGTATGTCTTGCGTTAGATTGGGTTAGCACCCGGTTAGTTTCCTTTTCTTGAGCCCCCGTAGCGAGCGAAGCGATCGGAGGGTCATGCGTATCGACCAATAGGAGAGGCCGATTTTGATATAGTCGGCTACGCCTGTAAAGGATCTTTAAACACTAATTATTTTACAAAATCTAACGGGATTAATAGAAACACCGGCAGAATATTACGTCATCAACACATACCTGGATTTATTCGGATACCGGTACCGGGAGGCTAGACACAGCGTTAAATATATGCGAATCACAATATATTATGCTGTTCCATGTCCTTGTCTTGTTCCTCCCCTCCAGGGTTATTTCTAGGTTAACAATCATGCCCAAAGTGGCACAATACCATAAATGCGTATAACTACATATTTGTAATTCCCTATTCTTAGGCTGTATGAATGTTTGGATACATATCTGCTTCTCCTTATCGTCTTTAAATATTCATGCAAAGATAAAAAGGCACCCTGACGTCTAAGTAAGTCCTCTGACATTGATATGCGAGCCAGTGTTGCCAGAGGGCAAATGAATTAATGATTTGTATTTTAATTAAGAAAGTAAAAGTAATTCTGGCATTACCATATTCTTCCGCCGCAGCTGAAAGAGAGTTTTCAGATCCTACTGAGTATTTTCACCTTTCTCTGTTATTTTTTTGTGGGAATCTACTTATGTTTGATTAGTTTTTTTTATGAATATACGATTTATTTCAACTGCCTACTGTTTAATTACTTTATATAAATAAGTGGTTTAATGACTATATTTAATCATAAAAACCATAAATATTTAAAAATTAACCGGCAATACGTTTGGCTACAATGGTGTGACTTGGCTAACTAACATCTCGTATTAATTTACAACTACAACCGTAGATATCATGTTTACAACTCAACCGTCAGCCTTACAGTGACTACATTCAAATGTGACAGTTTTGGTACAATCGTGCGGTAAAATGGCACAATTTTATCTACAAAGTGGCACAAAAAATCCTCTAGGAACAACCCTGCTCCCCTCCTAGTCCTAGTCTGTTTAGATTATAGAGTGTTTTGTTTTGTGGAAAAGTCGTTTCACTAATTTCACTTGTTTCGTTTCCCTCTTTCCTGTATCTCCTGTTTTGGGAGAAAAACCAATTGGATATTTGCTATAAAAAATATTGAATTTGTCAAAATATGCCTAAAAAAACTAAGAAAGAAGACACTTCTGACTCCGATTCTGGACCGGAAGATGTAAGTTTATTTTTCAATTATTTGAAGAAAATTTGATTTTGTAGTAGCACTTGCCGCCACTTGCGACATCGACAGCTGAATATTAAACAAAAACGTCCATATTTTCAAAGATCCTACATGATGTGGATTAAACTATTACGGATAATAATTCTATCGAGTAGCAATGCAAATAATATTCTCTTCGTATTTCTAGAAACTTGTTTTTTAGGTAGGTCACCTCTGGCTAGCAATACCATAGCATGCCCCATCCAACTTGACTTATTTTTCTTTTTTGAGAAAGCATCTATTGTCATAAATATATTGTAGAGCTAGTGGTATTACAGCACGTAAATGCATCATGAAATAGGGAATTTTTGAATTGCTATTTTGAATAATGCAGCATTGCTATGTGCAATTTACCAATGGAAAAAGAAATAAGCTGAATTATTTTGCTAAATAAAGGTTTTTGCCAGTGTTAAGAGGTCTACTGTTTTTATAGTAGATCTACTGTTTTTGACCCTTGGCTACTGTTCTACTTCTTTAATAGTATGTTCTATTATTGTTTAACATCCCAAAGAAAACAGGGGAAAAATTAATTATTTGTGTGCAGTGAGCATAGATAAATATATGTAGTGAGATTAAACATCATTAGCATTTTACGACTTATGTATGTGTCAGCATGCAGGGAATCAGGTGATTTTGCAGCCTGATTTTTTTTTAACTTAATGTATTGTGCTGTTTGCATATAAACTAAACTATTATTATAAAAAAAATATAAAGTGTTGCCTGATAATACCAGGTATTTACCAATTACACAGTATAAACAAAAATAAAACAATATACTTAATAAAAGATTCTTTTTATTCATATGAGCAATATTTAAATTCTGATTTTAATATGTTGTGATTTGCCTTTTTAAATAACTGTAAATTTGGATTGTTCAAATAAGTTTGAATTTATGTAATAACTATCATTAGGTTTTTGTAATAATTATCATTAGACTTTAACATTTTAAATTGGATATATGTGTCATAATTTTAATATTTAATAATTCTAGCTGTTTTTCACGATTGACTTGTGCAAACATTGTAATTTTGTACCAGCACGAAATAAACTATTGTCTATTATAAAATTCAAATTCATTTTACTTCTATCACTGGCTGTTTACATTCCAATTACATGTGCTCAGGTCTAGCTTCCAGAGCCATAAGTGGCATGCTGAAATGTTAGACCTTGTTGTCGGTTACTTATTAGGTAGAGTCCGGTTCCGACGAGGCAACTAGTTGCGGTGACAAAGTTGAAGCAATTTTTTTTACGCCGCGATTTGTAGCATATGCGTTCACACACGGATGCAATTTTTCTAGTAAAAAAAAAACTGACTAGTGCCAACTGTGCACATATGATATTTAAATTTACTAGAACTAAAACTAGTAAGTAACCTGTTGACAATGTATGCTTTTAATTAAATAAAATGATAAATCATAATCACAATCATAATATTTATTTGTCTTTGGAAAATGTACATTTTCATAGATACGTCAATGGATAATTCATTATAAGGTAAAATTTAAAGTCTGAACCATAGAACCTAAAAAACCTACATACTACGCCACTCACAAAATATAAAGATCACATAAAAGTAAATAAAAAAGGATTTTATAAACATATATCTTAAATCAGACATTCACATTACACATTCTTAAGTCACCAAAACATTAAAATCCTTGCTCTCTCTCATCGCATTCTGAACTTCATCAATATTATAAGGAACCAACTTGATCATATACCTCTTTAACCTTCTCTTAAAAATTGACTGCTGCAACACTCTGAAATCATTTGGGAGTAAATTATACAATTTTATGCCTATATTATTAAATTTATGAAGTCTAGAAGCTGGTTTGACAATATCATTTTTGTTCATTTTTGTTCCGAGTATTGTGTATTGTGTGAAAGCCATCTAGTGGCAATCACAGAGACATGGATCCAGGATGGCCTATTTAACAATGAACTGTTTAACGACAACTATGTAGTCTATAGAGCTGACCGTAAACTCGATCTCATGAATGTCACAAGGGGTGGAGGCGTGCTTCTCGGTGTTAGGCATGACCTTAGAGCATCAAGGCTCAATTTGGAGGAACTAGAGGAACTTGTGCCTGATATTGATGTCTTGGGCTGTAGGTTTTACTTGAATGACTCGGTTGCATTTATTTTTATTATTTATATTCCACCTAACTCTCCCGCTAACTCACACCAGAGCCTATTCCAATATTTCTCTATATATGAACCTATTCAGAACAACAAAGTTATCTTTAGCGGGGACTTCAGCCCCCATCTCAAATGCAAAAACAACTCAATTAAATGACTTCTTAGCACTGTGTGACTTTACACAATTCAATACTCTCTCGAACGCTTGGGGAAACTTGTGGATCTTGTTATTGCTAACATTGAGTGTGAGGTAACTAGGGATCAACTGCCCCTGGTTCCTGAGGATCCTGCCCACCCCACTCTTAGTGTTGCATTTGATATGCAGCTCAGGACAGATACTGGGTTTGGGGGCTTTCCATGCTCCAACACAAGTAGAAACTATAACTTCAACAAAGCTAATTACAACTTAATGTATCATCTACTTAATGTCACTGATTGGAACTTAATAATTAATGAGCCTAATGTTAATATAGCGGTTAATCACTTCTATGATAGACTTAACATCCTTGACCAATCTGTTCCCTTATATGCTGTGAAGTCGGCTATAGTTAAGTACCCCACCTGGTATACTAGAGACATTATTAACAGTCTGAATGTGAAGGATCAACTCCATAAAAGATACAAAAGGTCTGGCTCAAGCTTGGACTACCAAGCGTACTCAAATAAAAGATGGATTGTTAAGGTGTTGATCGACATTGCATATAAAACATACATAAATAATACTGAATCATCTATTAGGAGCAATCCTAGTCACTTCTGGAAATACATTCGACAAAAGCGCAATAAAACACGTATTCCAGGAACATTGACCTTTGGTCAGACTTCCCTTGATTCTCCACAAAGTATAATAGATGGATTCGCTGAGTTTTTCAGGAGTGTTTATGAGGTTTCTTCTGACTTTGACTTGGATGGTCTAAATGAGCCTGGCAATTCCCAAAATATCACTATCACTCACGTAACTGAATCTGAGATCTTCGAAGCACTAAGCAAACTGAAAGGCTCACATACCTCTGGTCATGATAAGATACCCTCCATCCTGTGTGACTGTGCTCAATGTCTCACGGTACCACTGCACCACATATTTAATGTGGCGATCCAGACCAACATGTTTCCTGACTGCCGGAAAATAACTAAGATCTGTCCAGTGTTTAAGGGTGGGGATATAAACAACATCTCATATTATAGGCCAATTTCTATTTTGTCCAGCTTCTCTAAGGCCTTTGAAGTGTGTATATATGATAATCTCTTCCATCAGGTTAAAAACTTAATTACTCCTGCACAACATGGTTTTTTTACTAAACGCTCAACTGCAACTCATTTGACTACATTTCTAAAAGAAGCCTATCAAGCTATAAATGCAAAAAAAAACAACTCGATGTCATATACACGGATTTCTCGAAGGCATTTGACAAGTTGGATCAAGGCCTAATTGCTCAAAAAATGTTCAAAATTGGTTTTCATAATAACCTGATAAACCTACTTATCTCTTATCTCAGTGGCAGGTCCCATTTCGTTGAATACAATGGTTTTCAGTCCATTGATTTTAATGCGACCAGCGGAGCCCCTCAGGGAAGTAATCTCGCTCTCGCTCTGATTTTTGCCATATTTGTCAACGATATCACCCAGAAGATCTCGTCAAACTGTTTATTGTTTGCGGACGACCTCAAACTGTATAGATTTATCAATAACTTGCAAGATTGTACTGAGTTACAGAAGGACATTGATACACTATCGTCTTGGTGCAGTAATAATAAATTACATCTTAACATAAACAAATGCAAATCGATGACCATCTTGAATCTCAATCACGAATTAGTCTTTAACTATCAAATTGATTCCAGTGTTGATTCAATCAGAGACCTGGGGTTCCTGAGTGACAAAAAACTCATTTAATGACCATATTGATCATATAGTGCAATCAACATTAAAAACCCTAGGTTTTATCATTAGGTCTAAAAAAGAGTTTGAGAATTTGGACAGTCTTATCACTTTGTTCAACTCTTTAATAAAATCTAAATTGCAATATGCTGCTCTGGTGTGGTTTCTGAGTCATCAAGTACAGGGTGTCCCAAATTCGTGCCTCATCATTGGGATCTCGGTGCGATCTTGTGGAGTTAAATGGAGGCAAAGATGTGCAATTTGATGCTGATCAAAATGCCATCTTAAAAGTTTAAAAATTCCGAACACTTACGAAGATTTTTGGAAAAAACCGAATATTCGCGATTTCATTTTAATTTTTTTATGACTCTATTTGAATAGATATAACAAAATAAATTTTACATTCTCAATGCTACTTTTTCTCTTCTACAAGATGGTGTTATCAGATTTTGAAACCGACGTTTCGTCTTTGCGCTGCCATCATCAACTTTGTTTTTTTAAATACGGTCCTGGATTTTTTATTACGGATTTTAAGAGCATCCAAAGTCCCAAAATCAATGATGTATCGCACTTATTCGAAAAAATTATATTAATGGCATTTTCCATAAGACTTCATGTGTTAGAGAGAGACAGAAAACATATTTTTGATAAGATTTTACCAGGAAATTATTAAAATGACTTTTTCGGATAAGTGCGATACATGATTGGTTTTGGGACATTAGAAGCTCTTAAAGTCCGTAATAAAAAATCCAGGGCCGTATTTAAAAAAACAAAGTTGATTATGGCAGCCCAAAGACGAAACGTCGGTTTCAAAATCTGATAACACCATCTTGTAGAACAGAAAAAGTAACAATGAGAATGTGAAATTTATTTTGTTATATCTATTCAAATAGAGTCATAAAAAAATAAAAATGAAATCGCGAATATTCGTTTTTTTCTAAATATCTTCGGAAGTATTCGGCATTTTTTAACTTTTAAGGTGGCATTTTGATCAGCATCAAATTGCGCAACTTTGCCTCCATTTAACCGATCTCGTATCTCTTCTAGTTTCCGAGATCCCAATGATGAGGCTCGAATTTGGGACACCCTGTACATGTGGACAGGCTCGAATATGTTCAACGGCGATTTCTAAAATATCTAAGTTTAAAACAAGATGGGTTTTACCCTCCAAGAGGTTTGGATCATCAGTTATTATTAAAAAAGTTCAACTTCCTTTCACTCAAACAAGGTACAATTCTACAAAGTCAACTCTGCCTGTTTAAATTATGCAACAATCTTGTCGACTCTGCTGATCTTCTTAATGGTCTTAATTTTTCTGTACCAGTAGTGAACACACGTTCACAGCGCAAATTTTATCTAATAAAAGTAATAATAATAAATGGTTTATTTGCTCAATTACATATTATGTTTAGCATCGTCAAAAATTTACTTGAGAAAAA